>JAHZNA010001978.1:0-18333 GCA_027743935.1 Sinodicranocentrus sp. ZH6
GTCAGACATCGTATGTGTATCTGTCCGTACATAGCTGAGAATGAGATCTGAGATTAAAGATAAATACCAAACCAACAAACACGAATAATTTCATTAATGATAATGAGCCCGATTTCCATTCCGCTTACCCTCCTTCGACACTCTAACCTTTCATCATTTGCACACTTGAAAATCCTCAAGTTGGTAATTTTTTCCACTATTAAAAGCACAAAGTATAAATTATTATCATTGAACAAGAACAACTTTTTTTCCCTTTGAAATTGAATATTATCTCAAATGTTCCTTTTTCGTTGCATTTTCTCATTTCCTCTCTTGGCCGACATTTGACCTGCAATTTTTCTCCTGCCAGAGTTACCCTCTCATAGACAAAGTGAAAAGCATATAATTTGTTTTCTGGCCGAAATCCTCTGTTTAGTTATATAAAGACAGGAATTAAATTGGTACACATTTCTCACAGCTAAACGACCTGCAATAATAACTTGCATCACCCATTTTGAATTGATAATTTAGAGTATCCCTCTCGCATAGCCATGAGGATGCTAATACACCATACACCATAAGATTTTTTTCTTATTAAAATGCAAAACACGATTTTCCTCCTCTAACAAACAATCCAACTCTTTAATGCAGACAGGGAAGAAACTAAGAAACTCTTTAACCTTAACAATACACAATTTACAGCTTACAGCATCCATTTGCCTCTGGCAGGGTAGGGTGTAATGCATACTTCAGAATGAATTGAAATTCGAGTTTGCTAGTTTTCCACTAAAAGTGAAACAAAATATGAAATATATCATAACAATTTTGCTAACAAATCGGAACCTAATTTGCCCTAAGCAATATTTCTGCTGGTACAGGGAGCACTAAATGCTGAAAAAGCAGTATTTACTCACAGCACTACCACCGTGTATACAACATGTGAGGAATAATGAGCATGATAATAACGTTCTGAAAAGTGCACAGGAGAATCAAGCATGTTTATCTTGATGGGATCTGGAGGCAATGAGAATCACTCAAATTAATTTACCTCAGCTGCAAGAACCACCCACGCGGTGTTTCATCATTCTTTTCTTTACATTCCCGAGTAAGTCATATAAATATCTTGTATGTAATGTAATAACGTGCAATAGTCATACAATCTAGAATTATTGTGTAGCATTGCATGCTCATACCTATTTAAGAAAGAGCAAAATGAAAATTTCAAGTTAAGTTGGGAGATTCATGCTATCTCTCTCTCAAGACTTTTGATTTGCTGTGAACCTCATCCCTTCTCTCTAATAACAATTTCTCGCTTGCAAATGGTACAACACACGAAATAAATAATACGCTTCTTTATGTTCAGCACGCTTCTCATTCAGCTTGATGATTATGATTGAAGCGAGAAAGAAAATCTGCTGAAAATATGGTGGTGTGGTGCGAAGTGGATTGAAGAGGGATGAGAATTTTAAGGCTGAGCTTCAGATGTCTTTCTCTGTGAGAGCAGCCCACACATGCATAATTGTGTTGGATGTATAATATAACGTGTAACCAGATCTCATGATATCTGTCAGTCAAAATGCACGAAGCGTGGAAAAGATGATGAGCACGTCATTGTTTTTGTGAATCGGCAGCTTTTACGTGCAATATAATAACTCTCCGAGAGAGAATACCATATTTCCCTATCTTCGTGTATCATGATGACGCTTAAAGAGTTTTTTTTACCGAGGAAGACTATTAGTGCTTAAGTACGTGAGGATAATTGATGTATTTCAGAAGAGAATGAAAGACCCTTGTTGTTTACAGCGGACACAATGTGATATCTGTGAGATGGACATGTGTTTCAAAAGCCGACTTGGAGTAAAGCAATATCCTTAAGATTCATGACACGATGGATTGTATACAAGTTTCGCATAAATACGGGATTTAGCCTGACAGACGGATTTTTTCCATTTTTTGCTCATGACCTTTTCCCGTATCGTTTAACTACTTTTCATAAAATCCAATTTTTTCCATAATGTTTCCGGAAACTAATGAATTACGATGCGATAATGAGTCTTTCGCAGCCTGTTAAGGAAAATGATAAACGACAGCTTGAAATATATGTTTTTGGAAGAAAACATGAAAAAAAATTATCTTCTAAAAAAGTGCACAACTAACAAAGCTTATCAAGAAAGGAAAAATAGACTTGAGCGAATATGGAGATTGGCAAATGTATAGTTGTTCCTTTGCTGAGAGAGCTGAAAATTAATGCAAAATATCATGTAAACCATGGCGTAGCACATTGTGCAGATTATTTACTGCAATTTCTCACGCGTCCACAAGCCCTGATAAGGCTGGCGACTAGTGTAAAAGTAGGGAGTTTTACTAAAAGACTAGACTAAAACCGGAATGATGGACGGACACAGAGTCATGTCGACTTGTAAAAACTGACAGGATGCAAAAAAAGTATTTTAGACAGCTCGTTTCCTTTTCACTGTGCACTTCATTTTCTGAGATGATCTCTCTTTTGCCATTTTATTTTCAAGCTAAATAATAGACATATATATTTTAATGGAAGCCACCACTAAGTCGTGGCGATAGGAAGGGAAAGTTTAATAATAATAAAAATAGGCTGTCTTCCCATCCGTGCATAATTTATTTCAAAGAGGAAAGAATTGCACAATGCTCATGTTTGAAAACTGTGAAACAAGAACAGAATTACGATATCTTTCAAGACACTCATTCTCCCTCTTCCACAGATAAGTTTCCGATTAGATAGCAAACATACATTTCTTCTTGTTGTCTTTTCTGACAACGTCATTTATTATAAGAATACTTAAAAGCGTAAATATGTTTATAAAATAGCTTGCATGACTTTTTTCACTTCTGTGCTACGTATTTTTTGACAAGGGCATAAATAACCAGGGATGTTTTCACCAGGAAAATTTCTAAAGACATCGATTATGTTAAACTTGTGAGCAGATGAAATAAATAAATGGACTTCCTCCCTTGATCTGATCGCTTCTAATTAGTCATCGAATAAATTATTTTTATTAAAACTTGTCGCAGAAAAAAACAAGGAACTTTTTTTCCAACCGTATACGGCTACATGTATTTCACCTTTTGTTTTTCTCCCTTTCCTGTATCTGTATATTTTAAAAGTAATTCATATGTAGTTTTATTTCTTTTTTTATTAGTATACAATGGACTATTATTGTTGCTTCGTTTGTCAGCGATCGCTTGCTTACTTTCTACCAAAATAGTATTCACACATCACCTTCTTATAAATATGAGTAATCTATTTCCTACATAATTCGATATATTTCATACGCTACTACACCTATACATATTTATATAAACTGGCATCGGTAAATGTTACAATTAGAATAAAAGATTTTCTTATAGAATATAATATCCTTCTCGTATACTGTGTGCACAGACATTAAGATTACTAAAATTATTACTGAGTATCACTAGTACCGTTCCGTATATTCTGGGCTGTTACAATGGCTTTTGAGCTGATAACATTGTAATACTTAAAAAAATCTCGTAACTGGTCATCATTCATTTTTTACTGTTCAGTGATCAGAGCTCCTTTGATTCACTACCAGAGGGAAACATCATGGATGGGTTTTATTCATGTGACTTGTTTTAGAAAAAGGTACAAGAGGTAGCTCAAAAGCCATTCTGATTAGCAAAAGTGTTCACACTCCACTCAGTTTAAAACCAGAAAATCTGAGGGTTTTTGATGAGAGTATAATTTTAATCATGCTTGATGTATTTTTTTATATCAAACCGCTTATTTACTAATTAGCTAAAATTAAACTACCACGTTATGCATATATTACTTGTAATCCTCACTGTTTAAAATAATATTATGGTATTTAATGATGACTCAGTTTTTTCCTGCATCTACAATCATTACTCCCTACATTTAATTAATTTTCTGTATTATGTACCATCAGCCCCGGCACACGCTAAAACTTCTTAAAAAAACAAAAAAGAACTGACCGTTCATGATTCATATATGGTTACCGTCATCCTATCCTACCGTTTATTACGTTTATTACAATTTAAATTAGTTTTCATACCTTGTAATACAGCAACGTGACAAGAATCCTTATATCAATTATGTGTAATATTCCTTTCCTTTTTCCGGTAATAAATTACTCCATAATCATAATTTGCCAGTAGATTGACAGTAAAAATAATTTATGCGAGTTTCGCATCTGATCCCTGTTGATGTGACAGTTATCGCATGTGCTTTGCTATTCGCTATCAGGTGACATGAATGAGTGCAATATCCTCCAAAACTGATAACTTTTTTCTCTGAGACGGTTCCACAGCATATTTGAAGATGTTGTTAAACTTCTCCAATCCTTTCATATCTCGGAGGGATATGATTACAATTTATAATTTAATTTGCCAAACAAGTTGTTTTAAACGTTCAATGTAAACTGCTTCTTGTGGAGTCATTAAAAAATGATCCCAAGTGAGTGCTAATAGAACAGAGCAATGCAAAAAGGATGTTTTCAATGTCGAACTTGTTTATCAGCCGCCGGCAAGTAGATTAATGAGCAGGGAAGACAAATAATTGCCAAGTGTGAGGCTAAAACAAAGGAATTTCGAATATATATCTTTTAACTAGTAAGAATAGAAATGGTAACATGATTAAGCCCTGTCATGTTCTCCTGCATTGTTTTCTCACTAACCCTGCTTTTTTACCTCAACAACCAAGTGTCAATTAGTACTGTTTTCTTATGCGCACACTGCCTATTCGAAATAAAATAAAACTGACCTTATAAATTGTAAAATTGTGATTCGCTTCTTTTTTAAAAAATATTACAGATTCGTAAGCCCATAATCAGGTGATCCTGAAGATTTAATAGTTATCGAAGCCAAGTTATTCGAACTGTTGTTCATTCCTTGGCAGTTGTTGTTGTTGGTCGAGGATCCGGAGGAATTTGAGACTCCTGTGGAAGCCGAGTTTACTCCACTCAAAAAAGAGTTTAGATCAGAGGGTATGTAGTTATTATTGTTGTTATTAGTACTTGAGTTATTGTTGACAGTTGCATTCTCAGCATTTGATCTTGAATTATTTGATGATGCAGAGGAATTTGCAGAGGAAGTTGTGGAAGCGGTACTTGCAGAAGGGGCTGGAGCTTGTTTGTGTGGAAAGAATGAAATGAATGGTGAAGACATTATATAAGAAAATATATGAGCAAAAATTGTATCGCCATTTTTCAAAGCAAAGTTTTCTGTGCATTTTTTGCGATTTGCAAATAAGCATGTATATATGAAAATATAAATTATTCCTCTCTGTCGCAAAGTTTTTAACCTTTAAACTAATTGCTTAAGTGGCTAAAGGGGTAAAAAAGCGCATCCAAGTTTTCTCGCGTAAGCGACACATGATACACTTGCAGCTAGGTCATTTTACCAAGAATTTGTGAATTGTTTATGAGGCAATGAATGATTATTCATATGTATCATTATTATGCAGTTGCATATTCATTAGGTCCAACAATGTCTGGTCAAAAGGGGTTACAACTAGACTCAATTTATTGGAAAACATTGTGTTGTTTTCATGCTGTCCCTCACACACGCAATATCGCACTATTTGGAAACCTACTTATTTGTTATTTTAGCAAAATGAGCCAGCCATAATAATAATGAAAGGTGGAAAAAACACAGACACATTTTTTAAGGTTATTCTAATGAGTCAAAAGGAATGCATAAACAATTATTACAATTCTTTCATCCACAAGAGGGGATCTAAATGGTACTTTACCTGGTCCTAAAACTTTTCTCATTTTAGTTCTTCTAAAGTTAGAGTACTAATATCCTTCAATGTCTTTAAAACATGTCTTAAAGTCACGTAGCTCGTGGAGTATTACGCATGGTGAAGTTTTCTGCGTGCTTACACAATTGCATTTTTCCCCATGGCCATTTCCAATATCGATTTAATGGAAATAATACAAGCTCCACGAGTGAATCCCAAAATAATCCTTGAATCTTGTGTGATCTTATTTTGGGGAGATGATAAAAAAATTTAAATCTTTCCTAATCGGTTGCTACAATGCTAATGAGTGTGTATTATAGGATGGCATAATATCCTCAAGCGTTTGTAACGGTCCCTATGTATTCCACAACAATACCCTATGGAAAAAGCATCTTTTTTCTTAAGAAAACTCTCTCTTTTCTCTCTCAACTCATATTATTATTTCCGTAAATGCATTTTCCATGTTTTAACCCATCCTCGGACCACTTTGTCCTTGACTATTTTCCCTATGCTTTTATGTCTCCAGGATAGAAATTTCTAAAATAGTTGAACACAATACCACTGACGAAAGATGGCTTATTGTATTTAACTAGTGTAATGGGGGAGGTGCCTTTATAGATATATTTAAGTTTTTTTTATAAAGGACAAACCGACTATATAATATTCAAGTTTTTTTCTATGAATTGCAATATAGCCCTTGGCATCAATATCTAAAGCAATTTGGGCAAAGTGCTCTTTAGAAATATCCTCTCTTGTCGTCTTCTCTGTCTACTGATGTTCCACGAAAAAAAAGTATATTACATTGGAGGCTTTTTTTCAAAAATGAATTTATATATATAAGAATTTACTGGTATAAGGTTGAAACTGTAAACGGGCTAGTTGCGCTTTTGGGTATAAGTTATATTGTGTAGCCGCTTAATTTCCTTGGACGAAAAAAGACAGCTTTCTTTCAGGCTTATACTCTCGCATCCTCACAGGCTTATTCCATCTCATTTAAAATTCAAATGACTCTCATAAAAATTGTGAGAAGAGATGCAAACTTTTCTTTATCCGCATTTGCTTCATTACACGACATCTTCTTGAGTGTTTGCATTTTAAACTTGTACAGAGCTTGCATGCATATGCGCTGTCTCTTGAGTAAAAGATGGGAGACCAGAAAGTGCTAGTGTTATATAAAAAGATAAAAAATAAGCTGAGAGAGAAAAGGACGGTTTTATCCTAAATGTAACACTATGATAATGCTATCATTCCTCATATGTAAATCTTATGTTCAAAATGTACAATTTTTTCCTTGATGATATAAAACCGTAATCATGTTTTTACGCAGCAACATGTTTACTCGGAAATCTGGCTTTAAGATCCTTTCATACGAGATAGCCA
Source organism: Sinodicranocentrus sp. ZH6 (assembly GCA_027743935.1). Classification (NCBI taxonomy): domain Eukaryota; kingdom Metazoa; phylum Arthropoda; class Collembola; order Entomobryomorpha; family Entomobryidae; genus Sinodicranocentrus; species Sinodicranocentrus sp. ZH6. Next base: position 7,118 of record JAHZNA010001978.1, read on the forward strand.
GAAGAGAATAAAATTTTCATGTAGAAAAATAATATTACAAAATGTGCTCCAAATCCAGTTTCGAATGAAATTGAAACTAATCACTTTTTTCCTAATTAGCCCCAAAAAATTGTATTGAGCAAAAGTGTCAAGCCTTAAGGGAATTTTGAGTGTGGTTTGATTTTCAAGTTTGGACAACATACCTCTGATTTTACTTCCAGCCACTCCTCCCACATGAAGTTTCTTCATCCACGGGTAAATCATTACATTCGCTTTATCTTCATCATCATCCTCGTCATCGCTATCAAGTTCCATGCACTCGGAAGCCAAATTATTGCTCATATTGCTATCGTCCCCATCTCCCGGACTTAACTCTCCCACGCTGCCACTCGTCAGGTCATGAGTACTACCACTATTGCAACCACCAACACCACCACTCTGGCTTGTTGTCGGTGTCGTCTGAGCAAGACAGCCACCACCGGTCGTCAGACTATTATTGGACACTGAAACCACATCACAGCTAGAATTATTCTCACTGTTGGTGATAGTACCACAGATAGAACTACTACCCCCTAAAACAGTGGCAGAAAGGATAGGATTGGAATTATTAGAAAATGGATGTTGACCTGCTAAAACATTCCCTCCCCCGACGAGATACCCTCCTCCACCGGATCCTTGACTCATCAAAGATAAGCTACTCATGACGGACGAGACTGGGGACGGGGTTTGCGCGTTTGTTGTGCTATTGCTAGTGTTGAGATGACCCAGAGCGGAGACTCCATTACTGGTATAAGTAGATGAGGGATTGTTATTGCCACCTCCAGAATTACTTGAGCTGCTCCCTCCACCCAGGATGACAGGACTATTATGGTTATTACCGCTAGAGTTAACACTCCCATTCCCGTTATTAGCGGAAGTGGAGATATTGTTGTTGTTATTAGTGTTGGTGGTGGTAGTGTTTGCACTCCCATTACTGTTGCTACTTGCAAGGGCAGACAACGGCGGACTAGATATAAGGTGCTCCTCTGGTGACTGGGTAAGCGGGTAGTAGGCATTACTCTGTTGGCCAAGATGTTGCTGATGGTGGTGCTGCTGCTGCTGCTGTTGAAGACGATGATTTTGAAGATGGTGTGGATGAGAGAGGGACGAATGATGATTATGATTATTACTATTATGATGATGATGACCAAGATGACTTGGAGTTGTTCCATATAGCGCATTAGTGGAGGAAGTTATATTTACCGGGGGAAACGGGGAACTGTCTTGTTGCTGCTGTTGGTGGGGATGACTGGAGGGATTTTTTTGTTGGTACAGAGACGGCTGCTGTTGATGCTGTTGCTGGAGTGCAACAGGGATCGGTGAAATGTTTTGGTGCGGATGAGATAAGTGATGAGCTCCTCCGGGAACAACGCTAGTGGACCCGGCACCACTCATCTGCTGATGTGAGAGGTGTCCCCCATGCCCAGGGATGGGACTCCCTCCGCTACTCCCTCCACTACTGCCGATAAGCTGAGGAGAAGCAGAGGTTGATGACAAGTGGGGATGATGCGTTTGATGAGCGGTGGGATTGAGATGATGAGACTGTTGGGGATGCATTTGGGGATGTACAGAAGCTGACGGATGATGGGGATGTGCGTGAGGATGATGGTAGTACAGCTGATGGTGAGGGTGTGCATGAGGATTATGTGTTGAGGGTGGACATGGTCCCATTGGCATGGAGTAATAGTCTGTGTAATTTTGGAGGGCAACTCCGCCATAGTCATCACACGGCGGAGGGAATTTCGGGTCAAGGTAACTTGAGTTGGTATTCATTAGAAATGAACTCATAGCGGGACTCAAGTGACACGTTAGGATGTCACTTTCTCCCTATTCAAACAGGAAACTCAATATGTGGTCTTTTCCGAGTTGAATGGAAGTGTGTGTTTGAGAGAGCGAAAAATGAATATTTTTTTCCTTCCCTTTTCAGTCTCTGGCTCCAAGCGGAAGAGGAGTAATGTCGGTAATTAATTAGTACTTTCGTGTTGATGGATTTACTGCAAAAGTTGTCTTTCTCTTTGAAAACTTGCTTCTTTTGATTTGCATTTGTGAAAAGTTCTCATAATAATTCACTCATTTTCCATGACTTTTCCCAGCATTATTAACATTCATCTTGATATCCAGTAAAAGAATATTATTCAGATTTTGTGTATTCTCAACCGCATACAGCCTGCGGAAAACTTTTTTCTCACTGATTCCTTCAGTCAATAACCCATAAGTTTGTGTGGTGCCAAAAGTGGCCATTAAGCAGTTCACAAGGGGCCATTAAAAAGCAATAAAGATGAAATTAATCCGTGGAGAAATGTCTCCCAGAGAATGGAGCATGAAAATGAAGCAAACATTTACAGATTTTCCCCTCAAGGAGAGAAAAGTATGTTTTCATTGTGAAATCACTCCTTCACCTCAAACCTCCAACGATGAGAATGGTCCTTTATCCTAACAGTAATATCATGGCGGACAACTTTTTCCACTTGAAAACTTATTCCGTTTCAACCCTCTTTCTTCAACTTTTCTGTGGAGACGAAAGAAGGAAAAAAACTTCTTACTCTGCTTCCTCCTCCACGTTTTCCCAGTTCAAGTGTGTGGAGGGCAGAAAGCGCAAATAACAAACCAAAAAGGGGAAACCGAAAATATCCCAGGCAGCCACAAAGAACACAAATCTCTCTAAAAACTTCAATTTTGTTTAACAACTCGAGTGAGCATACTTAAATCAATCCTCGTGTACTTTTATTATTATACATTCAGAGCTTGCAGATTGGAGACGGTCTCGAAAAAAACGTTTCTATTGTTTATTCCGATGATTGTTATGCGCCAGCTTGGCGAGAAATTTTCTATGGAGTACACAAAACACGAGAAGTTTCCTGGCGTGTCCAGGCAAGTCACAAAATCTATGAATATATTTGCCAGTAAAGAGTTTATCAATTTTACAATGTTTTTTTTCTCGCTTATTGAATCCTCTCACAATATGTTTAGATCATTTCCACTTGTGTGTCCCAATTGCTTTCTCCTTTAATCCCTTTCAACTCCATTGGAATAATGTATGACCACCCTATGAAAAATCTATACAGGCCCACACATACATTATTATGGAGGGGAAAGCCATCGGCATAAAGTTGACTTTTTATTGCTTTTCTTTTCCTCCTACTTCCACACATACACTCGACAATACACAAAAACAGGGTTCACACACAAAAAAAGAAGAAGAAAATGTAACAACTTGTATCTTTTACCCAGCCAGACAGTTTCACCCAAAGTAATAATGTATTTTACTAGCTGCTAAGTCAACTTTGATCACTTTCCCGCATAAAGTGATTGGGTTTATGTCTCAACTTTTTTTTACAAAATGGGTACACACATACACACTCCTTTAGAATATTTATTTTTTCAAGATGCAATTCCTGTATCATTTGTATTACTTAGCTTTATTTATTCAACACGAGAATCCCAAACTTTTTCTTTAGGTACGGGAAAGCATCCTTCATTGTTTTCCAATGAGAATATATATATCCTTTTGTAAGAATATTTATATACGTATACAACGACTAGTTCAAGTTTCCAGGAGGGTCATTTGATTCCAAAAGAAATCAATATTGTACATAAGATTCCGACATTGGAGGAAAATACAATGATCCACTCAGCTCTTGGAATCTCAGATGATGAAGTACTCAAGAGTGGATATTCTTTTTTGTAAACAAGATAATGATTATAAGGTCATCTCTGATGATAAAGATCCATAAATGTTTCTATCCATAAAGTTCTTCTTGCATATAAGAAGAATCCCACAAAAAGGGAGAGACACTGGTTGTCTCTCGAAAAAGCTTTTTCACTCACTTTACACAAGATTATAATAAAAACTTATGTGCCTAAGCATCCAAAGAGAAACTTATTTGGATAGTGTTTTATACCAAAGAGAACTAGTAACACCACAAATTATTGCCACATAAATCAACCGGCCACCCTCTCTCCACTCGCGGCAGACAGGACAGGGAGCAAAGTTGGTTGGTCGGTGTGTGTATGTGCTCAAATACGAGAGATTCTGCTTGCTTGTCTTACATGATTATCAAAAGAGAGACGCATGTATATTCATACCAGGAGGTAGTAACGCAATTGCACTCTATGCATTCCTCCAGTCAGCTTTAATCCTTTATCATAAATAAAACTGCTATTGTCGGCTGGCGTAAAGTAAAGTAGCTGGCGTGACAGGGGAACACTAAAAGGTGCTTCGTATCATTTGGCTAGCTTCCCCAAACATTTTCCGCGGTGACACCGGCATTCTCATCTAATCATGAAGTTGTCCTTTTTTTGCGGAACATGGGAATTGATATCAACTCATAAATGTGTGGCAATTGTTAGCCTGGAATAATAATGATGTGAGTCTACAAGAATGTCAGTATTCATAAACCTCAGAATGATTCATGTTCAGAGTGTGTCTTCGTGCTCGAGCTACAAGTAGTTATTTCCGAAAATCCTCAATTCTTCCACGAGTGTATATATATATATATATGTATAAAGAAAAATCTTCCAATAATTACAAATGACTCTTTTAACGATGAAGACTCCTTCTTTGCTAACTTAATACTTCAGTTGATAACTTTGTGCTCGTTTACTTGTCAAAGAATAGAAGAAACGATTTCTTGGCAATAATAATCCCATGTGTGGAGATATATATATATATAAGCTACTTTTTTCACAAGTAAAATGAGTACAAGTGAGCAAACACACTTTTTTATGTATCAACCTACATAACACAAACACAAGATAATAGTCACTTTGAGAGTAGAAAGATTTTTTTTTTCCTTTCCTTTTTCTCTCAGCTTCTTTCTTGTTCCCTCCTCGTCTTTTTTTAAGTGTCGGTAATAAATTTCACACTTGTTTTCTCGTGTCTCTCCACACTCCTTTTCCCTTTTTTCTTCTTTGTTGCCTTGCTCGTTTTAACTCTCCAGCGTCTATATTCCACTTGCAAGAAGAGAAGAGGATGATGATGTTGTTGATATGCTGTGGTGCGGTGTGTGCATATCAGAGAGGTAAAGTAAAACAAGTACAGGGTCTCTTCTCTTTTTTTTCTCCGGCACACTCAAAAAGGATCGGCGAATCCTTGCACAGATCATCAACGGCAGTAAATCATCAAGTCTTTGGAGAGTAAAAAAATGTTTACTTTTCTTCCCTCCACATCCACACTGGGAGGAGGGCACGAGTGGAAAAAATGTGAAAGTGGATATGAGAAGAGAAAAAAATACGGCTTTTTCTTTCCCTCTTTTTTATTTGCTTAAACGTATAAATGGAGAAAGTTGGCAAAGTTTTATAATTTATTTATTAATCTGACATTTCCTCTTTTCTCCACTTTTTCTTCTTCTTTTTTCTCCCTCCAAGAATTAAATCTCAACGCGACGAAAGGACAAAAAGAGGAGAGGGGTATAACAAATGGAGAAAATAATACTTTTTTCCTTGTCCCAAAATTTTCTCTTCTTTTCTTTTTCTCTTCCTCACCTTTTTGACGTTTCTCATGGGCCTGAGCACGTGGTCAATAAACTGCCTTCGTATATAAGTCAATTTCTCTGTATCAATGGAAGAGCAGCAGGTGAAAAGAGTCGTAAAAATGACGATGCGATGTTAATGATGATAAGCGATGGTCATAAAAAGATGTATGATGATAATGACGACAATGATTGTAATGATCCCAGTTGTTCCTCCACTCTTTTTTCTTTTTCTGATGATGCTCAGCCCAGGTAAGGATAATGGATTAGTCTCCAGACGGTTTATGTGTAAGAGAGAGAGAGAGTATGTGTGTTTTTATGTGCAAGGAAGGCTTAAGCCTGATCTCCGTCTTTTCTTTTTCCTTCCCTTCTTACTTCCTATGCTACAAAGACCTGACTGCTGACTGACTGAGGTTGACTGGCTGAAGTGAAGTGAATGTTGAAATGATATGAGTTACGACTACTACTTGTATTCACCCATTGCTCCTACTTTTAGTTACTTTATTTCATTTTGTTGCTCCTTTACTCCCTTACAGCGCTCTGCTCTCGGCAAAACAACATACAATCTTGTGTATATGAGAGTGGAGTATATCAAAGTAAGAAGAAAAAAAAACTCTATGACCAATATATATCGAGGATATTTTATGCATGTAGCTTTTAGCGTATCGTCTCCTATCCCACCACTCTCCTCCAATCCAATCTAATATATACACACATTGAGAAAAAGCTCCGGTGTGCTGTGAGCAAAAGTGTGTGTATATCAATGTGTGTGTGTGTGGTTCTCGTGTGAAACAGCGTGGTAGGAGCGTGTACTGTGGCTAAAAGTTTTAGCTCAGGAGATAGATGATAGATCCCATGGCCCATGTGTCTCTAGCTGGCTGATGTGATGTGATGGTAAGCAAGAAGAGAGGGAGTATTAGTTTGAAGAGAGATACAATGGAAAAACTTCTCTTATATATTTCCCAACTCACACACATACAGATACACACAAGAAAAGCCTTGTGTACTGTTTTAGTCAAGAGCTTTTGCTTCCCAGAGAAGAAGTGAAGAGACAAGAAGAAAAAAAAACGAGAGACGAGTGGATGGATAGAAAAGATGGATAGATGGATGGATAGGGTTGCTTTATGTGTTGTATTAGAAGCAATAGTAAAATAGTAACCGTGTGCTCTTGATACTTTTTAAGTAAGTTTATGCTCCTCTCTCTCTCATAATATCATAAGGGATATGTGCATTCGGGTTTTGTTTGCTTTTAAGAGAAGAATATTGCATTCACCAACCACCACCAACACCAACATAATGTAATAATATTAGCGGCTCTCAAACTCTCGCGACGAAATAGAGAACGCATATGCTTCTCGAGCTCCTAGTCTCGGTATTATTTCTAAGGTTGGTTTCCTATCAAGTAGGAAAAGGGATTCCTATAAACCCTCTTTTTATACAAGTCTCTCTCTCCTGCCTGACATCCATCCTTTTCTATGATATATGGTATGTATGATGAATGTACATGCATAACTGCATAATACACTGGAGTAGATGTGAGTGTGTGTGTGAGTGAGTATAAGGTGATTTGGACAAGAATGATAGATGAGTTTTCTTTTTCAGTCAGAGAAAACACGGCCATCGCGCATTTGTGGGGTGGGTCTCTATTAGCAACACATTGAGCACATTGCATTGCACTGGGAAAAAGGTTGTGAGAGAGGGAAAGAGAAGTTTGTGAGAGCTGCCTCTTTTCACAGTTTTACTTTTCTATGTGTATTATTATATGAGGAAGAGTGGAGAGAGAAGAAAAAGGCTTTTGCCTAGTTTTTTGGCCTGCCTGCCCGATCCGCTGCTCTTTCCCTTTTATTTGAGTGACGGACGGGCGACGGAGGAACTCTTTTCGCCTCCGTCGTCCTCCTCCTCTTCTACATTGTAGCTAGTACAAGTACACATGCCTATCATTGAGAAAAAGGCAAAGAAAATGGATAAGAGGAAAAGAAGGGAGACTAAAGGCGGGTGGGAAATAGCAAGGGAAAAAAGTTTTTTTTGATATACATTTTCTCTAATATATAAAGCTCACATTACTTTCTACTTATTATGATTATTATTGTATACCGATTTGAGTGGCAGGAGGGAGAAGCAATACACGGGGAAAGAGTGTACCCTGTACTGCCAGCTAAGCTGAAAACTTATTCTAATAACTCATATAGCACACGTCGTCCCGAGCAAAAAAACTTGTTGTTGAGCAAGTGATGAGCAAGGGAAAAAAGACTCTGTACATGAGAGTATCCGCTGGTGGTAGTTTTACTCCTACTTTTACAAATGCACTCCATATAATATCCTGGGAAGTGGGGAAAAAATATTATTAAAAATGGAATTTTATCCGCTCATATCCTGGCATTCAGCCTGGAAATCCAGTTACGTTACGGATATCCAGTGAGTGCACAGAGAGAAGACAAAGCACCAGCTGAGCGAGATGATGATTTTGTGTGTAGTGAACTCAACTCCATTCCATTGTTCCCATCAACGTGCTTGTATTCGTCATACCAAAAAAAAGAGTTGCTTTGCAGCGTGTGTTTGTGTGAGAGCTATGCTCTCTCAGAGTCTCACTGAAAAAGCAGGCCAATTTCCACTGTGAGCTTGTAAGCTTTTGAAGGTCTTTGGAAGAGAAGCTCTAGGTAAATCCTCCACCAGTCCTCTTTTCATGAGGAGGATGACTACGTATAAAAACGGAGGAAGGAAGAAGGGAAAATAGGGGTTTAGAAAAAGTTACTAGAGTAGTTGGGTATTTTGATGGAAAAATGTTGTTAAAAAGCACACATATATATATATATATGTACCTTTGTAGCTTGTAATGCATTTCATGTAAATGCACATGTCGTAAAGGCTTTGAAAGAGAGAGAGCATGTGAGTGAGGCAGATCAAAAGATGACGTGTGATATGGGGCACCCTGTGAATGAATGACAGAAGGGTTGAGCTTCAATAATAGAATTGTAGAGTGAGAGGGGCTTCTCTCACAGTTAGCCTTAATGTAACGTTGATCGGGTACAATATAACTTGAGGATATGGCTTCGCTACGACCTACGTTATGATATCATCATTGCGCACATAGTCGCCATTATGGCTTTAAGGTGATTCCTTTCCTGGAAAAAATATGTGTTCATTACGAATGCTAATTGGTAGCGGGCTATTATCAAACTTGGGAATAATTTATTTGAATAAAACAACAGCGAAAAAGTAAAATCCGCTTGGATTCGAATAAAGTTTCATAATACCCCGAAACGTCTTTTAAACATAGTTGATCCCCTTGATTTTCTCAATTGGAAGAAAATGCAAATTAATAAATGAGTCAATAAACTCAAACTTTGGTAAATATATACTCTCTCAATTTCACTTCGCGTCTTCTTGACTGAATCACTAATATAAACAGGGTCAATTTGTGGAGTTCCGTGAAATCCATAAAAACTCCTTTATTTCAACCGATGAGACTGAGAGATAGGGAAAAAATACGTGTTTTCTAGTGAGCATCACGCATTAAAAAGAAATAACCATAATGCTAATAGTACCCTTGCATTGGAAAAAGGTGAAATTGACTACACATGTTGTTCATTTTTATCCTTCCCTTCTTGTACCTGTGTGCCCACACGTACAAAATTATACTCCAGTGTGTTTTCCCCTGATGGTCTCTCTTGATTTTTTCCCCAAGTTTCATGGATTACACGTCTTCAACTCTTTCAGGTATGTATGATGCGAGGATGGATGTTCACTCATCATTCTCTTCTCAAGGAAAATATTTTTTTTAATCCATGCTTAGCTAGGAAAAAATTATTCTATTAAAAAAAACTCCAACTTTGTGAGCTCCAAGGTATGTGTGTGTAGCTTTAAAAAGAGATAAAAATGATTACCTAAGTGTATTCATTCAAGCTGAATGTAATATCGGTTGGTTATAAGTTCTTTTTTTTTCGTTCAAGTCTTGTAGTCAATCTCCCTCTGCATGTGAGTGTGTGATGATATGTCGGAATTTTTTTTTCAGGTGTAATACATATTTAATATATATGGCCAATGGATATATGCATCCTTATTACGTTGATAGGAAAGCTATCTGATGCTGATGTGTTTGAGATGTGATGTGGGTGAGCCGATAAAAAATGGACGATTCCTCTCTCTCTGACTAGCTGGACAACAAACAAGGCCAAGATACGTCATCTAATTTTCCCCTCTTGGTTCTCATCCAGCCAAACTGACATGGTATCTCTCTCTAGAAGGATGGTTGTCAGCTGGAGCTTTTGTTGTGACTTGCTCTTTCGACATCTGCTGTGTACAATTTTTTTCTTTCGGAGAGAACATTTTCGTTATCTAATGAAAAATACTTAATGAGTCTAAAATACTCTTAAACATTGAGGCAATATATCCCAGTCACATTTTAAAATTAAGTCATCCTAAAAAGTTTAGAAAGAGGTAAATTAGATGATTAATAGAGGACAGGATTTCAAAAGTTGATATATATTCAAATTCATTTGTGGCTCTTCTCTTTTGTAAAATGATACCCATCACAATTAATTCTGAATGTCTAGCTAAATTGGATATTTGCAAGGGGAAAAGAGCTTAAATTTCAGGGCTGACGTATCGACAGTAAAATCTGGATTTTTTTTCTTCGTCAAAAGTCAAACTCCTTCAGGTAGGTCTTTCATTCGTTAATTGCAAAGGATTTCTATGTACATATATGTGTTTACATGAGATGGCGGTGTACACAAGAAGGTGTGGTAGTGTTTTCTGATATGCAAATAATTTCTCGAGAGGAGACACGGCTCGCCTAAAAAATTGGGCTTTTCTCATCGATTTCTAACTCGACCAGAGGGACTGAAACAAGTTCCCAGAGTAAATCATACATCTTGTTAATTTCCAATTTGGATTTCAGGTCTAACCACCTTCCACATAAATTACTTTTTTGTAGGGAGCTTGACAGGCGGCTAATATTAAAACATCAATGGGAAATATGTATTTTCTCAATAAGTTGTATTTGATTAGTTTATTTAATCAGGGTAATTGGTTCTTTGCGAATATCTTTATCTGCCTATTACAATCCTATTCTTTTACACAACCTTCCACAATATGGACACACAAAGCTCATCACAAGTAAAATGCAAAGGAAGGATGCTATATTCCCGAAAAAAATGCAACTTGTCGAATTATCATATAACATTACTTATACGTTCATTGACTGATAAGCACTTGGCCATAAATCTATTCTGAGAAAGTTTCCTCTCTCGCTTGGAAGAGGATTCTTGAGAGACTTAGGCTCTTATTGAGTGGAGTTATCCGCTCGACAAAAGTAGCTCTCGGTGCATTGCTGCAACGACGGTGGTGTGGACCACCTGTTTCTTTTCAGGTCATAAATCATTATTTATCGTTTCGTCTTCAAAAGAGAAGAGAGAGCTCTTCAGTGCTACTTGCACTTTGGCTACTAGAATACACTGTGACAGTGGTAAGGTATAATGTAGGACTTTATATCATTTACCGTATTATCTTCAACTAATACACTGTTATAATTCGTTATTTATGTAACTTTTACACACACTCTGTTTTCCTTCTGTCAACTGCTAATGTGCATTAGTAAATCATATGGGGATGTGTATGTGTGAGCGCGAGGGAATTGATGAACTTGAATATGGTTAATTGATATAAGAGATTTGCTAATTTACAGGGTTTTAAAATAAATTGTTATCCTCTAAAAAATGTCAGATATAG
>JAHZNA010001979.1:0-38744 GCA_027743935.1 Sinodicranocentrus sp. ZH6
AAATATACTTTTCTATTTTTAGACATTTTTTAGACGAATTTGTAGTCCGCAAATAATTTCTACCAAAGTGTCCGCAGAATCTTCCCTTCGTCCGCAGATAATATTTAAGTCATATCAAATTACTTTTCTCTGATTTTTTTCTTCCTACCACCGACCACATCATTGCATTTACTATTCATCCTGGTGGTGTGGGCTTTTCCAGAAAATTTATTCTTTTCCTTGGCTAAAGGACATTGAATCCTTAGGAATGGGAGGAAGGGCAGTAGTGTTTGAAAAAAAGTTAATTCATTTGACTTTCCCAGAATGAGATGGTGACGACGACGATGGTGGCCATTGCCAATGCCACAATTACCAAAACCATTGAAAGTTATATTGAAGGAGAGGACAAGAAAGAGAGAGAGAGAAAAGGAGATTTTCCTCTGTAATCCTGATCACCCATAAAAAGAATGATTGCAAAGCTTGTTTCCTCTCTGGCAAACAACTTGGCTTTCCAGAAAATCTTTGTTAGCTTCCTATATCCATCCCTGTGCTTTTATCTGGAAATGTGTCACTTTTGGAAAGAGGCGTCGTGTCAGGATAAATGGGAGAGATGTGAAGTCAGCGAAAATTAAATGAAAATGACCTACTATAGCCAGTGGTCATCATCTTGAATGGCCTTGTTCTCGCCTGTCGCTCAGCTGGAAAACGGGAAGATAATAGGATGAGCTTAGACAATTACACGGGACGTTAGTGGAGGATATTGGAATGGGACAAATGAGCTGTGGAAAACTGAAATTATTTTTGGACCCACAAACGCAAACACAATTTCCTGGAAAAGGGTGTTTTTTTAAGAGGACAAACTTTTATATCAAACGAGTTATCCAGTTGAGTCGACTTCAAAGTGAAAACTGGAGAAAAAAATGTACTTTTTCACAAACTATATCTCTTCTCAAATCGGAGTTTATTTTCAAAGCGAGATATTTTTTCTCTAGAGAAAGAGAGTCCTATTCCGATGGAATGCAACAGGACACTTTTTTCCAGAGTGGGGAAAAAAGCAATAAATAAAAATGACTTTGCACACGTATATTTAAAGAAGATAGTGGATTAAGTTAAATAGTGTTTGTATTACTAAAAGAGGAGAAAAAACTTTTTCTCGCTTTTAGAGAATTCCCAAAGCGGCATCCTCTTTTTGAATGCATTTCCCTTTTTAAACATACAGATGCATTTTTTTCTCTCCTTAGGTATGAATGATGATGTAACTTTCTCTCTTCTTCTCAAATGATGAGTAGTAAAATGTATTTTACAACTTTACAAACTTTTTTTGCCTTTCAGGGCAAAAAATATCGCTTTGAGTTTTACACGAATAAACACATAGGTAAAAAAAGTTTTACTGCACAGCTTGTGCTAGTTGAAGGGTTTTTATAGGAGTTTTATAAGCTGGAAAAAAATAAACATGAAATATTTCAAAGTCAAAAAAATGCATTTAAATATATTCCAAAGCGAAATGCATCATGATGGGATGTGTCAAGGTTGATTGCGTTTCTGGCATGGAAGCCATATAGACATTTTTTAGACTGTTTTGACTCGAATTTCAAATACTTTCATTTCATCATCCTCATCCATGTCAAAGGCAGGGGGAAACAGTATATTTTCTACTTTCCATGAACTCATACAATATCCATCACAATAATCTTTCATCATCATATTCTACCCCGTCAAGGTCGTCAGAGTTGTATCTCCGAAGTCTACCGGGGAATTTCGGGACGGTTAGATTTCCAGTTTATTTCATGCTACATTATGCGTAACCTTGCACCTTGCGCTATTATCAGTTTTTTTTGAGAGACGAATACCTCCACCCTCCATGTTTTCTCTCCCTTTGGCTATAAAAGAATGTTCTGCGTCAGTATATAAAATATTTGCCTAGCTCAGCATAAAAAACGAAAGTGGATTCAAGTTTTGTGTGTATCGATATGCGAGATCAGGATGATGGGAGTTACCAGAGAAAAAAGGTAAGAAGATTTTTTTTACTATCGTCTTACCATTTACTTCTATCATCATGATCATCATCATGAAATTTTGTGGAGGAAGAGTGAGCTAAGCAAATTCACAAAATGCACTCTTCTCACAGGCTTCCAGACGGAAAAATGGATTTGGATTCCAACAAGAAAAACAAACTCTCAACATTTTTCCCCGTGAAAATCCCTCGAGACAAGTGATTCAATGCATTTAATAAAATGCACCGGTTCCTCCAACAGCTCTAACCCTATTGTATTTTCAATGATGACAACGAAGAGTGTATGGAGGATGCAGTTATTCTAAAAAGGCAGATTCAAATATGAACAAAAACATTCCTTTTTGGTGTCGATATCCCATTTTCCCACATCTGCATTCTTATTTCAAGTTGACTTCATCCCAAACTTTTGTTCGTTGGATAAAGACAGAGGATATTCTTTCCACAAGCAGAATGGCAAGTGCGTACGCACGTTTTTCAGCTCAATCCTGATCATTCCTTTTTCACAAGCTGGAAATATTATGCAAGCATTGGAGATGACATGACAGGAGACATATCTTATGTACATGTCTATTTCCAGCGGAAAGAAAGTCGAGGAAAATAAGTTACTTAAGAGGAGGAAGGAAGGAAGAGAACAACAGAAGGAATGTTAGCTTGTACATATATGTATGTATATAATATTTTATTTGCCTGCATTCTATGACTATATTACATTGCACGTGTCCTTATCTTTCCACTTTCTCTCTCTAAATACCCACCATACTAGTTTTGGTTTTGTTTTATCCCATTATTGTACCATTGTAAATCCTTCCCAAGCAGTCTACCTCTATATGATATGAGCAGAGACAAGGAACAAGAAAAAAGTTGCATCCTATTACATGGTGCATACATAAGGAGGGAAAATCCACTTTCACTTTTTTCTCTACTCTTTGTCCCTTGGGTAATAATCATGTCTTTTGAGGATATCTCTTACTCGGCATTGTTTTCATAAGAGATGCGTATGTGTGTGTGTATATATACGTATATTTTTGTACAACATGCCTCTCTCTTTTTTCTCTCTCTTGAGAAAAGAGAAAGAAGAATTGTGGATAATGTGTATATATGAGTTTTCCATGTTTTGACAAAGTCGCAACAATGTAGTGTAAGCATCACTTATGTCTGTGCACGTACCCACTTCTCAAGAGGATGTATAAGTGTGGAGGAATAGGCTATAAAGTATTGTTGTTTTGTTTGTCATTTTATGTAAAATAGGGAATGTGTATGAATGCATGCATGCGTCTTGGCTGTATATCATTGCGGAAATAAAATCTTTGTCAATTACTGTCTCCTCGACATTTGTCTTCTTTTGTGTTCCCATCTGTCTACACGCATTTATGCACATGCTAGAAAATATTCACTTCCTTTCCATTTTTTTTTCGTCCTCGTGGGTGTTTTTCCCGTTGAAAGAAGGAAAAAATATGCAGACTCGGATAAGCTTTTATGTTGAGGATGGGATTGGACTGGAAATGTCGCTTTTGGTTTGGGAGTGTCTTCTTTTACTCAAGTTGACAGTAGGAAGATGCCTTGTTTTTCGAGATGGAGAATCAGACAAGGCTTCCAAAACTAGTGTAATTTTTAAGGACATGGTGACAAACTCAAATGATGATATGAAGGGAAGAGCAATGTGTTTGTGAAATACTTTTGGAAGTTGTTCCGAGATCTTGGAACGTTCATCGTGTTTTCGTTTCAAGTCTCCATGCAGTTATTTTTCTGCACGCATTTTTGTGTCCCTGGCCAGGGAATTTGTTGGAGTGAAATGCAAGGTAAGTTTTGGAAGTAATATGTTTTGAATTGGAGATATGCAAATGGTGGATAAAAATATTTGTTCAGAAAGAAACTTGGAAGTTGGACTCCCAAACGGGACCTTGTCATCGGGGGATAGGATTTGTATGCAAATTTCAAGCTTATATATAAGCTATTACAAATAAAATCCGTATGTAGGAATGACATGAATAGCTAAATATATGTGTATGCATATTTTTACAAATAATGTGTGGGATGTGTTTGATTTTAAGGAAAAAAAGTAACAATGAAGCTCAGCATGAGGGATTTTTTTCTGTTGGCAACAGACGAAACAGGCGAGGGGAGGAAGTTGGCGTTCTCACTTTTGTCCCTGGATGTTTGCTATTGCATTGCCACCGACGGATGGACCGTCTGGAAGTGATGCCACCCGTTGGGGTAGCTGCTGCCTCTGTTACCGGTTGTGACGAAAATACTCATGGGGTATAGGAAGGAGAGAGTGTTTCCCTGGAATGAAAACAGACGGAGGAGGATTTACGTCTCCAGCTACTTTTCTATAAAGATCCTCCTGTGAAATATGCCCATTTGCCCTCCCGTGGATTATCAGAAGAATAAATTTCATTGCAAAATTATTCATTCAACACAGCGCCCTTTGTATAAGAGTGCGTTGAAGGGGAAACAAGAAAAACGATTTTCACGCCATATATGGAACAACAAACAATGATACCGAAATAAAATTATTGAGCAGTAGCAGTTTCTATTTGGTAATCACAAAACGGGGCATGTGGCTGTGGGGCTTTAAGTGCAACTCCGTGCACGCTTTTAAATCCGTATTTGCATAATGCATTCAATAATATTATTCTCAAAATTTCATCGATTCGCTGGTGCTCATTTAATATCACTTTAACGAGTATGTTGCACTTTTACGTTATATAAAATTTTCTTTCGCTTTGTATTATTGTAGTAAGTTAATAGATCTGATGGATCCTGAACACGAAGACTAAATTAAGAAAGAGGAATACAGGATACCTTGCCTTCTCATTGAATTTCAGAAATGAAAAACCAAAATCCGACTATAATTTGATTAAAACACGAGTAGAAACATGGAACAAACTCTGGTTTAAAATTTTGTCAAACTGAAAGATAAAATTAACAAGTATGACTCATCCCTCGTCTTTTCAAAAAAAAAAAGATCCAGAGTCACCCACGTGATTTCCAGTACGGCTGAGAGAGCATCTCATCTCTTTTGGCTGTTATCCAACATTATGCCAATGGCCAGTTCTCACATTCCGACACACAAACACATTGACGTAAGCTTTACATTTTTTTCTCCTATTCCCAAGAGGAGAGGATCGGATATGAGAAAGAGAGTGAAAAAGGATCATATTATTTCATTTGGTGATTCTCCACCATATCATTGTACTAAGTTTAATCTTTGGATGTGCAGAAAAGTTGTCTTTTACTAGCCGTCGTGGACACATGCCTTCACTGAGGATATTGCTTTTTGTCCTACACTCATATTTTCATTTCCTTTCCAGCTCAAGTTGCTCTTTTACTGAGGTCCTTTTGTAATATTATCTTTTTGCATCCGCTTTCTCTCCATAAGTATGATCCACGATCAGCAATGTTGCGCAACACTTCACATAAAGTCAGAGAGAAGTAATGAAAGGAAGTGAAAGAGGTTTGTTGCCCGGATATGGATACTCTGTGGAATGTATACCTGCTGTGAGTCCAAAGGAAAATGACAACTTTCTCCGTTTTCCTGGTGTGAGATACCAGAGAAGAGAGAGAGAGAGAGATAAACGCAATTGTACTTTGTTCATGTTCCCGATAATAATATGATACCTGAATGTTGTTGCTAGTGCCTATTGGGAAATTGATAAAAGAGTTGGAGGGAGGCATGGGGAGGGATGAGGATAAAATGGAAACAAGAAACTTTGTTCAGGATAACAAGTGGTGGGCTAAAGAGGGAAAAACTATTCTCGTTCTAAGCCCACCATGTAATAATAATAATACTGACAGTAGCCCCAGGGAAGGATATTTCATAACTAGAAAGGCTTAAAACGAGAGAGAAAACAAAAGTAAAAATCTCTCTGAGAATGGCGAGCACATCCCTTTAGCCCGTTGGAGGAAATGAGAAGATTTTTTTGAAGGGATTTTAACTATCTCGAACATAATGATATAAACAGGGAGGGTGGAGGGGATAGAGAAAATATTATTATGAATATGGAGCCTTAAAACGAATGAAAACCGGAGCCTAGTGTCGACTCGTCAGTTGGGATAATACCTTGAGCAGGATGGAAACTGACTCAAATGTGAAAAGTGAAAAGTTTGTAGCATGGTTTTGGAGGAAATGAGTATGTGGTATATATTATTACGTAATCCATTTGCAAAAACGGCTCCTCTAGAGGGTTGGACATTTAGCAGACATTTTCAATCAAGCTTTTGTGAAAGTGTAAAAATAGAAAATATTAAAAAAAAGGAGTTGGGAGGTTTCAACGGAATTGGATTTCTAGGATTTTCATATTTTGGAGAAAAAAAGTTTTCTCGCTTGGAGAAACCCGTAGATGATGTGTAATTTAAGAGATGAGGTGAAATACGGATGGAAGATATGGTATTCCCGTGGAAAAGGATAAAAGTCAGACTTTTATGGAATGGAATGATGAAATGAATTGATGAACGAGAACATTCCCACATTTGTAAGTTAACTTGAGCATCCCATCTGGATATTTTGTTGGAAAGGGGAAAAGCCGAAAATTGCAAACACACGAAGGAAAATCTTAGTACTTTTTCCGGTTTTCTCCAATGTGTAACGAAGTGAGTGAGTGAGATTAAGTATGAAAGACTCTTGACATGGTTTTAATGGAGTGAGCAAGAAATTGGCGACGTGTCAAAATGTCTTGTTCTGTCATGCTCTCTCTTTTTTCCTTTTCTCTTTGCGAGAATGGCAGAGGCAAAACCTCTCACTTCACTTGTTCATTTTGCTCTCTCTCTCTCCAGCTGTACACATTCAATTCACATTTACATTAGAGATATATACACACACAAGTTTTCTCTTAAAATGTACACTTTTTATATGAGAGCTATAAAACAAGATTTTTTTTCGGTGGTTGATGATCAAGAAAAAAAGTCAAAGCTCAAAAGAAGGAAATAAGGCTTGCAATTTCTCAGACAATTCTTTTCCCTTTGCTTACATCGGCTAAGTTGCACAAAGCTTGGAAGCAACACTTTTTCTCTACAGTTTATCTCTTCAACGTGCAAACCATTGTAACTTCATTCATCGGTGTTGGGATGAAAACTTGGGAAGACCTCCAAGAGAATTTTTTTTCGCATTTTGTTCCAATAAAATGCACATTTGTGTGAGAAACGGTTGGAGCGCCAATTCACAAAAAATGGAAAATATAGGTGAATGATGATGTTTGGGAAGCCAAAGAGGAAAAAAATATGACAGAAACGGAAATCTGTATTGACATGTGGACACAGACCACAAGTGTGTACATATCTATCCACCACTACGTACTACTTGCAATGGATCTCTACGTACCACGTACCTACCTACAACACAGTTCTCCTTTCCTTGTAAAAATATGATGAGCGCCGCCAAAGTCAGTAAAATAAGGACCTCTACAATAATTCATTTTGTGTCAGAAAAGTGTCAAGAAATCACCCGAGTCAGCGTATTTTCATTCATTCATCTATTACAAAAGATGAGAAAAAATAGCTGACTGATGGAATGTTCACTTGTCGATGGAATAACATGTAATCTTACACTGCCGGATATGTATACATATGTATATCCTCCTGTTATACTTTTAGATGTATTCAATGATCTGTATAGAAACGTCGGAAAAACTGACAGAAGTGGACGCATCCAGGAGAATTCCTGTTTTTCAACAAATAATCCCTTTCATCTGGACAACACGTGAGGGAGGAGAGCTAACTCTGAGGAAAAACCTTTAGCTTGTGTTGCGCACTTGATGGACTTTGACAGTATATTTGTGTGTGTGTGCTTTGAGGATTATTATGTGAATATTATGGGTGTTGACAAGAGGCTACTTTGGGAAACAAGACATAAAAATTGTACCCCTCAGGGTGTATCATCATCATCAAGTGATCTTGTTGCTCTTTTTCTTACAAGTTAAGTTTCACGCTTAAGAAAGAAAAAAAGCAAGGAAAAAAAGTCTCTTGTTCATCTGAGACGAGGATATAGCTTTGAAAAAGAATTTTATGCAACATATTTCCTCTCCCATAAATTCTCTAAAGATGTGTACTCACGGATGAGGGCTCAACTTTTCTCATTTATGAAGCTTAAGGACATTAACCGCTGTCAAAATATCAGTGTCAAAGGATTTATAGGGGCAAAAAGTCATCGCCTTTTTCCCTCTCATTTTCTTCCTCTTTACTAACGCATGGGAAACTGGAAATCTTGCCCATGGATGAACCACATTGTGCCACACAAGTATATATCTTCTTATAATATGCGTGGTGTCTTATGTCACATGTATGTTACTTCATTTTCTTAAGAAGAATTCCCTCCAAGCTCTTCCTTTTTTTACTTTCCGGATGGATAAATACATGAAGAAAGAATTGCATTAAAGGAGAAGAGGATACTTTGATACCAGAGTTCTTAACGTGCTTGACATGCACTTACAACTAACTACACAGATATACTCAAACTCTTGGTTCACTTTTTCTCACTTTGCTTCAGCCAAAAAGAGCATTTGCTCAGCTTTTACATGCTCAACTGGATTTTTTTCTGGTTATTTTAGCCTGCGTGGAGAAGAATAAGGAGAAGAACTTGCTCATCTTCAGCTGCTTAAACGGTTTGGGTTCCATCTTTAACTTTTTTCAAATGGAATGCTTTTTCCCTAAAATATTTGCAGTTGGCAGATTTTCAGGAAAAGTTTTTTCTTCTTCAAAGCTCTCCTATTTCTTGAGTTTTTAGGGATGGATTCGTACATATAGACATATATGAAGAAAGGGTGTTTCTCTCGAGTTTTTTCATTTCCTTCGGTGTTGTGTTAAATATCATGGTTTATGCTTGGCTTAATCTAGTCTAAAGGATTGGAATCTTTTTTACTTTAAAAAAAGTGAAGAAAAGCCGGCTCTTGGTAAGTGTGAAAAGGAAAAGAAAAAAAAGGCAAAGTTGAGAATTCCGAGGTTTCGAGTTTTTTTTAAACAGAGAGAAAATGTATGAAAACCCGAGTAGATTTTTCTTTGTTATTTCTACCCCAATAGAAATGTCTAAATTTTTCAAACAATATTCTCAGCTTTACTAGAATTCACAATGGAAGATAAAACAAGCTAGTTTGAATCCTATTCTAAACAAGCTAGATGGATATTCATATTTCGGCAAAAGATGGAAAAAGGGTTGAGAAGATTGCGAAAAGATGCATTAAAATGCAAACAAAAACAAAAAGCTTTTGAAGGACTTGGAGCATTTTATGTAATCAGTTTCCTGTTTCTGCATGTGGACAAAGTATGCAAGTGGAAAATTTTTATAGTTGTCTTCTGTCAACAGCAGACTTTTGCTTTTCACATGTTTTCTTCAAGAGCTTCATGGTGTTCTTTTGGATATAGTAAAAAGAGAGCTGAAGAATTATGTTGAAATAAGGCAAAAGCAGATTTTCATATTGCTTGCGCATTTCTTTAAGTATGCCTAATGCCTAATCATTTCAGTACATATGCCCTTTTCCCTTTTATCTCAAACATAGCTAACAATCACACATCTGGAATATGATACTAATTAGTTTGGAAAGGCATATAAATATCTCGCTCGTAAAGCAGGATAAGATTATGAGAAATGAAAAGTAAATTAGTTCAAAAACTTCTTCCTCTTACTGATGAATAGTTTCCTAAGATGAAAGCCTACCCGTATGTATACACGCACACATGCGTGTGATAATGTCTAACACTTGCTTCATCGCATCACACGAAACTTTAAGAAATTTTCTGAATAATAATGATATTTCAAAAGAGGAACACATGAAGAAGCCGAGGAAAGAAATATATACCCTTTGAATATTGCGCAACTAACTTATTTAAAATTACTTACAAGTTCATGATATTATCCCCAATATATTATAAGCATATGCACTGCACAACTGTGCACACAACGCTTCTTTCATGGGGATCATGGGGATGGGAGGGAAATTCTCCTTTGGAAAATGTAAGACGGAAAGTTCCCCATTTCCTCTACTCCTAGTTCTTGTTAATTAACTGCTTTTCTATTCAATGAATTTGAGTGTGTAGTATGGAGCTGGAGAGAGGCAAGTGTGCATTTCCTATTCATGCTCATAGCGCGTACACGTCTCCCCAATATTCTTTTCACTTCTCTGATGATCTATGACAGCTCCACTTGTGAAAAGAGAACGATGAAGATGTATCGGCTACCCTAATTATTTTAACTAACAAGCACAAGAAGAAATGGATCATTGGCATAAGAATGACTTTTTTGTTATCTACATAACGAGCAAGTCTGTCAGCTATAATAAAAGAGGAAGAGGAAAAAATGTGTGTGTCAGAGGAGTTTTATATTTTCCCATCTTGGAATTAGTATTCGGTCTAAAGAATTGTGAAAAGGACTCATGCTGCTTTCCTCAACACATTTGGAGGAGGAAGGTGCTGTGAAGATTTATATTAGTTAACAATCCGCCTGACGTCCACCTCAGAGTCGTCATCGCTAATGTGTATTTACACAAGTGTTTATTATTCCGATTGAGAAGGAAACGAGAGAGCCAGGAGTAAATGGCTAACCACTAATGCTCACTTTATACTCAAGCAATATTACCATTTTTGGTTGGGGCGAGACAGGAAACTACTTGGGAACAGAGTGTACAAGAAAATGAGAGAGATTCTTTTGTTTAAAGTTTTCAAACAAATGAATATGTCTTCTAGTTATTACCTCTCTCTTCCCAGAAGAAATACTAAATAGCTCAAGTTGCTGGCTAAATGAGGCAACATGAACTAATCTGGAAGATGCAAACGATGCAATAAGAGTAGGAATAGGAGTCACACAACAGATAGTTGTTTGCATGCGCACACTATTTCATACATGGTGAAAAGTGAAGAAGCCGTTTTTTGTGCGTGTTGTATGCATATTTACGCAACTTTACACACTTTTGAGGAAGAGGAGCAGAAGTAGAAGAGAAGAGTTGTGTTCATAAATTTATAAGGATTTCTCGAAAACGACAAAGTTTTCCCTGGACTACTAATAAGCTACCACAAAGACGACAGGAGTGAATCCAAAGATGGGAATATTTGAGATTTATGACAAAATTTATGATCATAACACTGATTTATTAGGGTTCTCTCTGTCTCTTGCGGCTTGACTGACAGTCTTAACTACCTTAATATTTTAAACACGTTCTCATATATAACTGGAAATGCCACTGGATGCAGACTACATGGCTAATAAAATGGTACAAGAGGAGAGAGAGAGAGTAGCAGCTTCTATTTCCATATCTTCTCATTACTACACGCGCCTATTAACTGCTTGAATGGATCATGAATTTAATCTTGTATGAAAAAACTCGTCCTTTTTATGAGTGTTATGCAGCTGATAACTTCTAGTGTTCACAGTGATTTCACATATGAGGAGATGCTATTCAACAAAACAAATACGGTACCTTTTAGCGAACAATGTAATATATCATGTAAAGCGTGGTTGGTTAGAAAAAAAATTTGACGTCAAGAATTATTACGTACGACAATTACCCCCACCCTCACTTCACCAGAATCTTTCGTTGCGTTGCCATAATATCCCTTGGAATATTCAATGCCAAAATTATAAATTACGCGGAATTTTAACCGTTATGAATCCTTTTATATTGTTTTTCTTGCTGTGCATTTTCTTAGATCGCATGCTTGTAATCCCGTAAAATAAATTGATGTGCGTTTATATAACAAATTCAATTTGAAAGACTAATATTGTGTTCAGAAATACCAGAAGAAAAGTGCACTAAATAATTACTTAGTATGGAAACTAAAGTCGATAGTATGTTGCGGCGAGCTCTGATATTGCCAGTACTAATTGCAAGCATTGTACTCCTCGGGCTAGTTGTGGTTGATGGGTGGGAAAAATGGACGTGTGAAGCAAAACGGAGGAAACTTGCGTCAATTTGGTTTTCGATGAGTATCTTCGCTGTATTAATCAATGGCTTTGGACAGTGGATATGGATGTTGTATTTGGATGTATGAATATGAATGCAGTAGAACAAAAGTCAGAGAGTGAATACTTCTTAATTTAAAAGTAATATGCACATTAAGTGTTCTTTATGTGCTTTTAGAAATGTAAGGAAAAATCAAACAATCCCTCTAATCCGTCACCTCCGGAACAAGCGATTGATCCATTGTCGTCATCACCTCCAGATGACAAGGCTCCAAATAGAGCTACTGATCCACCAAATCAACCTTCTGGAGAAAAAGCACCGCCCATAAAATCACTGGAAGACCAGATTAGACATCGCGAAATCTGTGTGTATTGTGGTTATTGCATTCGCAAAGATGACAAGTAAATGAATTGTCAAACTAGAAGGTAGATCAGTTATTGTTAAAAGTTCTCATTTTGTTGTAGATTTAAGTGAGTAAAAAGTTAAATATTTTATCAAAGAGCCTCTCGTTTTAAGGTAATGCATTTTTGTTCAAATGTTGAAGCTGATATCCATGTGGTGTGTGAATCAAACTCAACATTTTACGTTAACCCTTGTTACTGGAGCAGGATCGCATGAAACCATTTCATTTTTTTCGGCATCCTTTATCATCACAAATTACAAATGATAAATTACGTGTTAATGTTGGGTTGAGAATTACATTCCATTTGTTAGCGTGCAGAAAAAGGTAATTACAAGACTATTCATGGATTCAGTCGTCGCTGATGTTGTTATTGTAAATTGTAGCTTTACAGTAATGATATACGATTTTCAATCTATAATTAATGTATTGCATGAGGATTAGTGTGTATTGCGCTAGATTCATTAGCAGGCTGATGCGAGTACCAACACCTGTCAATCATTGGAAATCATTTAGGGTCATTGAAACTGGTTTTCAGACAAATAATGCCTTTCTCTCCTCCTTCCTCCATCTCATGATCTCAGTTTTTGAACGGATAAAAGTTAAGGCAGATGCAAGAGGAGAGAGTGATCGGTTTGTATTCAAGGTATTTTATAAATTGGTGAGCTCTTGACAAACTAAACTAGACCTCACACATTTACTCATGTCTCGTGATAGCCCCAGAAAATCCTAATTTATTCTAATTTGGCCCAATTTGGAATGCAAAACGGAATCTGTAAACACCTACAAAATTACACGCATGCAGTATTCTATAATCGGTTTGTATCATGCAATAATAATCCTTACGCATTACGAGTTAAATGTTACTGCTTGTGTGGAAAGATCTAC
Source organism: Sinodicranocentrus sp. ZH6 (assembly GCA_027743935.1). Taxonomy (NCBI): domain Eukaryota; kingdom Metazoa; phylum Arthropoda; class Collembola; order Entomobryomorpha; family Entomobryidae; genus Sinodicranocentrus; species Sinodicranocentrus sp. ZH6. Next base: position 13,169 of record JAHZNA010001979.1, read on the forward strand.
TTCATCTACCGTGTTCTTATTCTGCTTATTTGTCAGCAATAAACGCATTATCATTAAAGTTTAACTCTGATGAAAAAGTGTCATGATAAATGATAATTAAAATCTTGTTACCATTTTAAGGTTAAGCAAACATCTGGTCTATTATCTGCATATGAAATTAAACTTACATTTCAATGTGTATAAACATAAGGGAGAAACCTAACGTTCATTTCTACCTGCCACCTGCACTGCACACTTATTTTACGTGATTGAAATCATGAATGTCATGAAATGCCAGAGACTGACTGACACCTTACCCAACATCTTCTTTTCTACTTCGTATGAAATGAGTTTATCATTTAGCTAATCCGTACATCATAAAACGAATATATACTGATATTATCTAAACTTTACTCAAGCTGTAGCACCTCCAATCCATGAAATAAAATAAAATGTTACAGGTTACATCTTTACATCTACATACAATAAATACAAAAAACTGCTTTTTAGCATTACATTTTTAAAAATTATCAACATAAAAACTAAATACATAGTACAAACTATACTAATTTACTACAACATAAAATAAATATTGAAGTTATCAACAAACATACGCATAGCAAACTCGTAACAAATAATTCATCACATCTATGTACCTAGTAATTAGTTTTAGATTTAAATAACAGCATGTGTAGGAACAACGAAGGGAACTCTGACGTTAGACGGGCCCAAAACTATAGCAGGAACGGGAGCCTCATTTGCACCACAAATTGATTCAAGTTTGTCTAGGGCATACTCAAGATCTGCTCTCATTAATTCTGTACAACCTTTTGACATTAGGCATTGCAAGCGGTACGTCCTCATCGCAATATTTGGTTCTATGATTGATATGGCTCCCATAGTAGGGCAAAGTACCATCTTCCTGTGAGTTTTGAAGTTGTTGATCTGTACCGTCCCGCATGTTAGAGCCATCACTACAGATTTTGATGTTCGAAACCAAGTGTACATATTGGGAAGACGTGGGATGCAATTATTCTCGGGGTTCTGGCTAACAACAGACTTGAGCAAGTTCTCTCTCATATACTTCCGGAAATATGACAGCAGCTTGACCTTCTTCTCGAATTCCTTAGGATATGATTCCATAGAATGGTACGTTTCAGCTCCATCTCGAGTTATAAAAGTCAAACCGATACCATCAGCCAACAGGATCATTTTAGTTTGGTCATTGAAAGTGACTCCAATAGAATCATCAGAAAGTTGGAAACCAAACCCATATTTGTCAGAATAATCAACCCATTTGATGATAAAAAGCATGGGCGAAAGGGATGGATCTTCACTGTCATCATCGGATGCAAGAGGGTTGCTGTATTTTGTAACAGCCTGGAGTACGTTCTTCACCTGGGTTCTCATACTTCTCATAAACTCAACTACCGATATGACTGCCCAGTTTTCACAAATACTATCTACGCTACTATTGTTGTGCAGCTCCACGACAGGAGACAAATCCTTAGGACCTTTGTCCAAAATAACGGTTGCAGACCTGCCGGTTCCTTTAGCCATTGGAGCAACAGAGCTCTTCGGTTGAGTATCCTGAAATGGTTTTTTGGCTAGCAGAGATTTCGCTTGAACTGCCGCAGGAAAACGTGGCGCCATGGTCAGGGCAGAAGCCGGTAGTGAATCAGGTATATAACACTTCGTTAAGAAATCATCCATCAAAATGTCTCTTGCAGTTGGGCGCTTGGAGGGGTCAACCTGGAGCAAACGCTGAATAAGCTTCCTAGCTGGTAAAGACAAACTGGTTTTCGGCAATATAAAATCTCCTGTTCTAATTTTCTTGTAGGTCTCCTTCAAGGACTCCGTTTCAAATGGAGGCTTTCCAATTAGCAAAGTGTACAGTATACATCCTACGGCAAGATATATAATATAAAAATAATAATCTATTAATTCGATGCGCAAAAGACTGCTAGTTTCTGATAACCGTACCTACGCTCCATATGTCAACTTCAAAACCATGACCGGTCTTTGACAATACTTCGGGTGCTGTAATAATTTCAAACTTATTTTATAGCGTTAACCATGAATGACCATATGTAATTCATTAATTAATATAAATTTATTAAAAACCACACAGCTACGCTGACAATCAACAATGGACATTACCAATATAGTTCGGAGTGCCACACATGGTCCTGCTGAAACAAAGTGTAAGAATTAAGAATATCATACACCATTTATTATTGGGAATCGGAAGTTAATGATGATAATTTTAACTTCAACAAGACTTGTAATTCTACTTTTCAGAACAATTACCGTTTACGAAGCCCTTCTTTATCCAACTGCGTAGCTAATCCAAAGTCCCCAAGTTTTAGTTCCATATTCGCAGTGATGAAGATATTTCCAAGTTTCAGATCCCGATGAATAATTTTCTTTTCGTCATGCAAATATCTGACTGCGTCACAAATCTGTTTGAGAAAGTATCTCGCCTCAGGTTCCGTAATCACCCTTCGCCTCTTCGATAACTCCATTAAGCTTTTTTTCTCACACAGCTCCAAAACAATGGAAAATACTTTATACCTCCGGCAACGTTGGTCAAGTCGAAAATCTCGGAAGGTACTTCTTGAGCAGTTAGTAGTCCACCTTTTGCATCTTTTGTGGCACCAGGAACCTTATCCATTCGAATCGTTGGTGCTTGAAGCAAGGGGTTCACTTTCTTGGGAGTTCCAACCATCATTCTTCTTCGATTGGGGATTACCCGATGATTCCGAAGACAAGATTTAAACAATGTCACTACTCTCTGAGTGGTGACCACTGATTAAACAACAAGAAAGGTGCACTTTTTGCTGTAAAATATTGATCTTTGTATATTCTTCTTCTGTAAATGTGATGATAAACGGACAGAGGACAAACTCAAGTGCGTGAACTGTGAACCGTTACTTCGAGAATTTCGAGCCATTTTCTCTGGTTGGCTAATGTACTCTATGGGCTGACGGTAGTCAATGCTGTAGTGTATTGGTGATAAATGAATGAACGATGAGGGATGGTTGAAGGGTCGTTCACAAGTGACAGGTAACAGGAAATCATACGTATCATTACTAAGCAGTTGGACGGTGCATTATAAACAGGACGTGCTCAGCTGTGGGGATAGCGCAAAATGATCCTTATCCTATTATCTCTGTAAGAAATGTTTTGATGTGACCATAGCACGCATCAAGCGAAAGTATTTTATTACGGCTATAAGCATGGACAGGAAGGACACACAAGAACCAACTTGATGGACTGACATATTTATCCAGAGTTAACATAATATTGTGTGTTTTCCTTATGTTCAGCTCTTCATAATGGCGCATATACTCAAGAAAAGATACGATGATGGGACATCATCATCACCCTCGTATAAAATATCTGTTGTTTCAAAACAAAAAAGATCTTCTTAGTTGAGAGAACGGTTTTTTTATTACATGAAATGTGCTTTTCCAGAGGCTTTACTTGAATTTTTACGCACTTTACTTCACCACTTATACTTATGAAGTGGAGGTGTGTATATGCTCTAAAGCTTCTATTGAAAAATGCCTTTTAGAACGTTAGCATCCATGAAGTAGCACTTTTCTTGGATTTTTTTTTCTTTTCAGAAATATCTAAAAACACTATCTTCACTTACTGTTCCCGTTTGCACATACACACTCACACACGCGAGCTCTACAACACAACTCGTGAATCTCTCCGCTTTTTCAAAGGATTTATGTGCTTATGCATATTTTAGCCATTACATAAAGCTTTCCCAGTCATCTCTTGTTCAAACATCTCATTTCTCATCTTTTCTAAAAACAATGGGATTTTTAGTGGATACCCGTTTTAGAGACAGAGATACCCAAAAAGAACATGAACACACATGGTGTACCAAGTGCTTCTCATCTTTTCCAAATCTCTGTGTCCACACGGATGCTTGGTTGTTTTGTTGCATTTTCATGAAAGCTAAGAAAACGCTTTATAATGTTATCTCTCTTCTTCACACACTCACGGAGAGACACTAGCACATTATCATTCTTTACGAAGAATACGACATCCAGAGACAGAGAGACGCACCCTGTACTCATAATCATCATCATCCCAACATTATCATCACACGATGGATCCTAATATCTTATCCTCATCTTTCTTGTCTTGGCTAGATCTCACCACAAAAAGCATAACGTATCACATAATCTTGTGAAATTGTAAACAGCCTCGGTGAGCATGACCAGTCTCGGTAAAATATACTTATCCAGCAAAGAAGTTTTTTTTGTGAAGACGAAAATCGTATATTTTAAGGATACGTACGTGTGCTATAGAAAATGGACGTAAGTAAATGATATGACGTTAGTCTTCACGGGGATCAACGTTCTTATGAGATTGCCATATTTTAGTATGCCTTATATATATGTCCTAACTTTAGAAATCCGCATGGAACCATTGCTATAGCTCAAGCTCACAAATCAACGAACCGATTGAATCCAAATGTTTACCGATCAAACAGCTCAGTTGTTAGAGGAAGGGAAGATATATATATGAATTTGGTAACATACCTCTTCCAGCATTGTTTGGTCCATCTTGCTGCTCGTGGTAGTGGTGATATTGATCATTTTGATATTCATGGCCTGAGGTTCCGTCTTGGTCATCATCTTGATGATCATTACTACCACTCTCGTGCGACTGATGTTGCTCATCTTGATGATGTTGGTATTCATGACTGGTAGATCCAGTGGAGAGGGAGGCAGTGGCCGTGTAATGAGTTGGGAATTGCTGATTTTGATAATGGGCCTTGTCGGCTTCAGTCGGGTAGGGATTGGGAACTTGTGGCAATTTACTTGAACCCGCAAATTGATCTGCAAATACAACAAATTGCAAATTGTTAGAAGTTTTTTAAACTGAAGATATTTTATAATTTTCTACATTATTCATATACCCAAATAGTATCTATATTTGTACTTGCTTAATTTAATATTGTATATAAATATAGTCGGCGTGCATCCCTACCCATTCTACATTTTTACCTCCCTATCTTAACATTTCCGTTCATACGTCAATTGTGACATTTGAGGGGTGTGTATATCATAAACAACAATGCTGCATTCAGTTTCGTCATTCCTGTGGAAAAATTTAAGGGTTGTTCTAATAACCTCTTATCAAAGAATATTCCTTCATTCCTTCCATTCAAAAAAAAAGACAGCACTCCGCTGTATGTCTATTTGTTTGATGATGGTGATCGTGTTACCATCTCTATAAAGAATACATTGACTGTGTTCTCGAGTGAATTACATACTTTGCATTTTATCCCCACATCATCATCATCGTCGTCCCCAACTCCTGTCAAAGTGTTCACGTTGTTAGAGTAAAACATCCCTGAAAAGAGCTTCTGCAATGAGAACTTCTCTGATTATGAGAGAAGAGCCACGCCGTGTTCTCTTGGATTGCATCCCGTTGAGTTGTTGTGTCGTGTGGAAAGTCATGGAGGAAAATCAAAAGAATGGAAAATGAAAGGAAGCCTCGAGCAACGATAAAGAGGGATATATATATATGTATGTTGCGTTGTTGCACAAGGTATAAAACCAAAAACCCCAATGTTTCGCCTTCTGGTGAATGTGTCAAAATGACAGGAGCATAACACACACACAAGCAGTGTGGAATGCAATGCTTGCCTGCGTGCATGATTATCACGGGTGATGTGATATAAGGGGAGTTTATTCGATGAGAATCATAAACTGTGCATTGCATAATATTGCGCATTAGCAGGATCTCAACATTCTCAACTAACGCACACGCATATTTTCCAAAGGTAATAATATAACCACACCAAAATGCATTACACGTAATAAGGAATGAACTTGGAGGGTGAAAGAAACTGACATCGACATGACATGGATGACACATCCTTTAGCTTCTGCCTAGCCCAAATAATCATTTTATATTTTCCTTTCACAAAGATTATCATGTGAGGTGCCTAAAGGTGAAATGAAACTTGGAATGATTATTTTTTCCGTGCATATTTTTTTTCAATATAAAAAGTTAGCAGCTGCAGGAAACAATGTTAAAGGAAGGATATTGGTTCACTTGAATGTATGCAGTTCACGGGATCTTGATTAGCTCTGGGTATAAATTGTATCTCCTCTTGAGAGTGAGCGGAAACCTGTCAAGTGGTCTTGTATTCGATACCGTACAAAAAGGTCACACCGAAAAATCTATTTTGGTTTAGATGGAGTTGGAGATAGGACGAGGTACATGGTTTCCCTTCCCCTGTTCCCTACACAAGGTTGGAATGTGTGTAATAGTTAGTCAGGTCCTTTTTTGAAGAGTGACATGCTCACTTTTAGATCTGACAGAATTACACATTAAATATAGCGTATTAAAGAGTATGTCCCGTGGAGTGAGTAGGTTGGCGGTATTAGTTATGAGCCGGTTAACGGTATCTCGTATTTTGTCCCTACTCCTATAGCTTTCGGATAAGGGAATTCCGGTTGATTTAATGAAATTCAATAATGCCACGGTGCACTCTCTGGGAGTTCATCTGATAAAAGTGCTTCTAGCTGGAGGAGCTTGAGAGTTCTAAAAGTTAGCAAGTATTCGGGGACAAGAGAAAGAGGGAGAAGGAAATTTAAGCATATTTTACCTATTCCTTTGTCGCTTGTCATTGATGAGGATGTATCGTGCATTTTAAAGTATTCACTTTTTTTCCCTAAAATTTCATCCCCACTCCCAAGAGATTTTTTAGTCGTAGCTTAATATTCTTCTTATGTTACCCTTCTGGTCTGTCATCGGAAAAAGAGGAGGATAATTATTTTAAGAACAAAACACTGTTCCTCCTTGCATAACACATGTACCCCAACTACCAACACGGGAGGATAAAATGATGTCGAGACAAATGCATAAATCAATATGTAAACTAAGATTCCAAAGTGGGAATATCCTCCACCATTTTGCACCACTCCGTCCTTTCAATCCTTTTATTGGAATTTCTTGTTTGCTTATAGAAAGGTCTTTAGGGACGGTTGGGTAGCGTGTGAGTGTAAGTAATGTAATAGATATCACCTCGTGAAACGCGACACCCTCATTGCTAAACATTGAATTTGAATCTTATACACTACCCCTTCATTCATTACATGAATATATATCCTCAAGGGTTAAAGTTAATTAAACAAATGCATCCACCAGGCTGACAGTGACTGTGAATTTTGCTCACAGAGCTTGCCTTCATTCTCAGAAATGATAGGAGGGAAACCCAACTGGCAGTTTGCGACTTGTGTGGTATCCCCATTGAGGATGAATTTTCAGGAAGAAAAATAACACACAAGTAGGGTGACGGTGACGATTGCAATTGATGATCGACGTACAAATGGGAAAATTCATTAGAAAATATGTGATGACAAGAGAGAAGCTAGTACCACCACCAGTGATGACAAATGTGGAGAGAAATATTAGCCAAAAAGTGTAAGCTCTCGTTATCTAAAAACCAAGTAGGAAATATGTAGCTAAAAGTCTTGTCTCTTTAGCTTTCCTTTTTAGAGTTCGATCAATGACTTGTCAGTAGAAGTAAAGTATGACAAGTTGTGGATCACTATCACTATTATTTTATCCCATCGCTGCTAACAGTCCTGTGAAATAAATATGTATACGGTAGAAATGCAAAAGCTTCCTTGTCGACTTGAGCTTTCATCATTATCCCGAGATGAAATTAAAGCTACCTTTAGGGAAATTTGACGCATTTTCCAGACAAACCGTTTATTCTCTGAGGACATGTCAAGGGGAAAAGCGGAAGGGAAAAGGTTTTCGCTGGAAACTAGCATTCGTCGTTGTCGTACAAAATGCTCGAGACAAAGTAAACTTAGTCGTTATTATTGTTATCTTTTTTTTGCACTGGATATACATACATGTCATACTATCTATACTAAACATTCCCCTCTTTTGACATTGCTCAAGGCGCCAGTGTGACTCTTTTTTGAGAAAAGTTAGAGGCTAGACAAGAGGTTTGCACAATGTGAGTCGTTTTGTAAGCCCAGAGTAGAAAATTTTCACTAGTGTCTGACTACTAGTATGAGTCGTGAGGGAATAAATCATGTAATGAACATGATCCTCCGTCATGTCAAAAGCTCGCCTTTTGTCTCTCCTCTTGTGCTGGATTTACGAGCAAAGAGGAGAAAATGTGAGGAGATAATGGTACATCAAAACTGGAAGCTATTTTTTCCTCTCGTGTCACTCCCGTGGTTGCTCAGGAGGAGGATGAGTAGGATGATGACACTATGACAAAAGGTTGAAACTTTGCAAAGCAGTGTGTGCAAGTAAATAGGTGAGTTGTTAGTGCTCGTGTGTTAATGTATGAATCCCAAAGGAATCCATTTCTCTTGAAATGTGACTCATATAAGGTTTAGCAACATGGAAAGGTATATTGTGAAAGTGAATGTACTTTTAGTCAAAAGATAAAAAAATAATACGGATCTCTCAGTTGTCTTTCATTGTTACATGGGAGAGAGAAAAGCTACTATCTTTGGCTGGAGAACAATGCTTGCATGGAAAATGGATTTGGACAAGTTTATTCCAGTCCTGTTCAATTCAATCAAGATAAGAGATTGTGATATGATTTACATGCACTTTAAAGATTAAGTGCTCTTTTCCCTCACTCTCCTCAACTTGAGCAAAGTGTCAACTACACGTATACGGGGGAGGGATCATGTAATCCATAATCTTTTACAGTTTATATCCACACCTCCTCTGGAAAGTAATTTTTGTAAAAAGAATTTTGAAAAAGGAAATCCTTTTACTCATCTTGAAATTTCCCTGTAGACTCACTTTTAAAATATACACACACGTTCACTAATGACGTGTTTTAATAAGAACCTCTCGCTCACACTCAAACTGAAGGTTATAGTTATGAGACACAAGAGGTATATTATTATCTCGCAGTTGTGCATTCGTTTTCGTCACATTGTCTAATTACTCAAATGAGTACGTGTCTTTTACAACTTTCCACTTGTTCAAAATTTCAACTGGACCCCTACACCCCTCGTTTAAATGTTGACTGTTGGAAGCAGTCAGGCGAGAAAATTACACTGTTTGCCTTGAAAATTCGCTCCAGTTGAGGGAATAATTTTCAATGGGAGATACGGAAATTTTCAGGGTTTGAGTAAACACTAGAGTTTATATAGATCGTGTCCGGAGCAGATTTCAAGTTGACGATGGACATCATGTAGAAAAAAGGGAGGGGAAACTTTCGTTTAAAATTATAAGACTCATTTTATTTGTTGGCTGTGTGGATTCCATTCAGGATTTCATTATTTGAGCAGATATGCAAGCAATATATTCATACCGTGAAATCCTCACGTATCGCAAACAATCACCTTAAACCCAGCATTATTTCAATCTTGGCAGGATTGGAATCGTTAATACAAAACAAATCTGAAACTAACACCCATTTAATGCCTCAGCGTGCTCGCAACTCGAAGCTATTCCTCCAGCGAGGAATTTGTTGGGGAACAAATACAAATCTCGAAAGTGATTGAGAGATCAGATTGTATTAATGTGAGCAGGGGAGAGAGGCATGAAGAGAGAGAGAATGAATAATCATATCAAACATGGGGATCTCTCATACTTGGAATTTCTCTGAATTATCAAAACATCTCTCTCTCTCCCTTTCCAGCAGGCATATATATAGTCATATGAAATGAAGCTAGTGCACCAGCTGGAAATAAGCACGTCCATGTGGAAATTTGTATTATAATGTATATTTAGTTTTTGTCGATGATGCTGACACGATGTGGCCCTAAGCTTTCTATAATAGCTTTTAAATCTTTTGGTAATCAAATGTGTGTTTTTTTTGTATCCGATGGGGTGTTTAAATTGTGTGATTCTGTAAAATTACACGAGCAGCTTGATATGCATGAATGCAGAATTCTTTGAAATGCTTTTTAGTCATAAATCCATGACACATTTTCACCTTGTGTGAATATGCGATTTCGTGTTGCATGTTTGCTCAAAAGAATATAAAACATGATGATGATACTTTTGACGATGACACGAATTTTTCAAAGAATGCCAATCCCCTTTAACTGCATCACACAACTGGGAATAGAAGAGAAAATCCAGATAATACTTCGCAGTGGGGAAAAATATGTATATCAACATTATCAACATATTTTTCATCCGGAAGGAGTGACATGCACACATATGGTTTTTTACCACCCCAAGCTGTGCTTTTATTCGAGCTTGGCTTGCTCTTGTACTGAATTACTTATTGAGGCATAAGCCCACTAATCCTCCAATTTGAGCCTTCCAATCGAATGGAGAGATCAATTCTTTCAAAATCTTTATGGGCTTGCAATGTCATTCCATTTCTGGTCTAGCCTTCATACCTATCTCATCTCTTTCAAGCGGTGTGTCATTATTACAAGAATTATATTACTTGCTACATAATATTTCAATCCAGATCGACAACAATATAAAAAAACAACCCTGTCCAATCCTAAAATCTCTCTGATATGCATACTGCACAATGTACATTTTCATTGTGTGCCCTCCATTTACAGCAAATGTAATACACTTAATTATGAGATAACCGTATAGCCAAAAAGTATAAAGTAACATGAAATGATAAGCAGGGATATTTTTTTTCTCGGGATAAAAAGAGGAACAAAAGATTACGAGCCCAAAAGTTGCCATCAATTCACAAACATTTTTCCAATTGTAATCCTGGCATCTTTATCAGGAGCGCATGCTGAGCTCAGTAAACTGAACATAGAGACTGGCACTCACTTTTGCTTACAAAATATTATTGCATTATCTCCATGATTGGATAGATGATCATGACTAAAGCTTATAAAGATGAGGAAGTTTAAGGCTAAAATCCTATTTCCACATCAAAGTTTACACTTGTGAGTAAAGCTTGTAGACACTTTTCAAATGAAATAAAAGGCGTTCCTCAACATTTTCCCTTTTTATTATAATGATTACATCTGGAAAACTTTTTCCTTGAGAATTCAAGCACGTTTTTGCTATTTGTCTGCTAATAATAGTTTGTAGCGGGGAAATGGAAGAATATTCGAATCAAAGTTTTTTTTGGAAGACTTTCCAAAGGAAGAAAAAAATTTAGACTAGAATATAAATTGCATATTCCCAAAGTATTCTTGTAAACCATATGCCACTTTGGCACTGGCTCACTCTGATTGCTGGAAACATGAAAAAATAGACAGTTTGCACGCACCCATCAAGCCCATATGCCAATGTAAAGCTTTCCCTTAATTTTCATTTTATTATTAAAGAGCATCATCCACACACAAGTTTTTATTCTGGGGAAAAGAGCTTCCCTTCGCTTTTGCTCCTTTCTTTTTAAAAGACAAAAATTCCTTTAGAAATCGGAACTCTATTTTGAACCAAGTAGGGGGATATTTGAAAAGAGCAGAATCCTTATAAAAGTTCCGTTTGAAATGAAAAACGGAAGTGGGCGAGAGAGCATTATGTGCAAACTTGTGTGGATCCCTCTTCATATTCTATTTTCCCAAGCTGTGCGTGAAGCAGCTTTTATGTAATGAATATTATTCAACTTTTTTTTTTAAAAAAAAGAGGAAAGATCTTCAACTTTGTAGATCGTAGTCACTCTTTTTTTTAGAAAAGAGAGGGAGAGATGGTAAAAAGTAAGTGAGTTTATTTCATTGAATGATGGAAGGAGTCGTCATGCTTAATAAAATAAAAAGGGGTGCCTAGTCCCATTCTCTTAAGTCTTATTATTCTCTCTGCCTTACGGCTTTTGATCTTTCAGCTCTTCTCTTTCAGTCAAGTTTTTGCCTGGATGATGTTCACACAAGTGAACTTTGAAAGTTTGAGTTCCCTTCTCTGAGTGTTGGATGATGATGATGATGAGTTTTGTACATTTGTATATATTCTCTGTGAAGTAATAATAATAATGTGACGTAAATATATACAGACCGCTTGCTGCGAACATTCAATTGATTGCGAGGAACAAAGGTCCAGACACACATAAGCATAATGTAACATGTAATCTCATATCTCTCTCTTCATGTGAAGATGTAAAGGGCAAAAAAATTATCAAATTCTACTGTCTACAAAGCCCTGACTAAGTGCAAAGCTATGTAACATTATACTGAGAAATTATAGCTCATAAAACACAATATGTTTGTCAATCTCCTTCTCCCTCTTTTAAATGAGAGTTGTCCAGAAGAGATTGAGAGAGGAGAAAAAAGGATGTAATGAGGAGAGAGTGGAATATGACCATAAGGTACGAATGATAGTTCACTGACGAGAATTTACTTTGCTCATTTTCAAGTATATCCCCGGGAAGATGAAAGAAAGGAAAGGGTGTGTGTAGCTTTGTATGTGGGATTGTGTGAAGCGTAGGCGTTTCTCCAAGGGTCATACAATATAAGTTGATGGTGGAGCTTGGGAAGAAGAAAAAAAGGTCATTAGTTTGGAATGGGCGCTGGGCAAAAGATGTTTTATCGATGAGATGTAGGATAGGATATTTTACTATTGGATGGTTGCTTCTTTGGTAATAATAGGATGTTATAATGTTCCTTTCATTGCATCACTCACTGTGTCATTATCTTTCCATCAAATAAAATGTGATGATGAGATATATCAAAGACTATAGATGTGTGTCCAGTGGAGAAGAGAGAGTGGTTGGTCAGTAATGTCAGTTAGTGTATATGAGGAGAATTACACATATGAATGTTTTTGTGTGACTGGGAGTTGCACACACGTGCGTGAATCATTGCACCGGGGAACGCGGCACGGAATGGCAATTAACGTTTAAAACGCAATTACAAGTCTTTTACGAGTTTTTATTTGTCTCTCTCTAATTTATACTGCCGGTTATGATGAAGCATTTGGAGTTGAGAAGATTGACTTATTCATGAGATGATGCTTGGAGGAATGTGGGATTGGATGGGGAACATTGTGTACGTATGAAAGAATATTGTGTATTTTATGGTTGGACTTTAATTTCAAGAGTTAGCATTGTAATTTTAAAATTATTAACTATTGGCCAATGGATAGTTTTTTTAAAAAAATTGTAGAGTTATAGTTTAAATAGTTTGGAAAACTTTGTGTGAGGTCTAAATTGGGTAAAAAAATCCCATGACATATTATATCTATGATGGCCAGCTAGATTATGGAAGTTAATTAATTCAAACAGAAACGCGATAACCTACATCAATATGCATTTGGAAATTCCTAATGAAAACAAATATCGACGTTTAGTTTTCAATATTGTTTATCCTTCTATAAAATATTTCATAATTTGTCACTGATGTTCGTTCGGATAACTTGAAATTAATGTGCAAAATGTTTTTACCATTTTCCAATTTGTTTTCAATGATATTAAATTGCGAATATCTGACGTGATTCGCATACAAATATTCACTTTATAATCTTTCCGTTTCACAATACCTAGCACACAAGAACAGCCTCATTTCAGTCTTAAGCTTACACACTAACTTGTTTCTCTTGGGCAAAATCTGTGCTAAAGTTGAACAACTTGAAAGAAAAAGGAATTCAAAGGAATAACCAAGTAAAAGCAAGAAGTGGTAGTTTAATTAGATAGTCGTCTCTTTCTTTTTTATGTGAAATATGATTCATGGTTTTCCAAAATTGAAGAGAGGTTTTGGGATAAGAGTAAAAAGCAGGAATATCTGCACACCACCCCTCCCTCCACTCTTTGGATCGCTTTGAATATAGCTTAAGTAAAGAGAAAAAAATATGACCAAATTTTCCAAAATGCGTTACTGCATTGAACACCAGTACCCATGATTTAAGTGCTTATGCACAAAATTGCCGAGTGGTTGAGTTGCATCGCATGTGTATGAAAAATGTGACTTTTTGGAAGTACGTGTGGAAACGAGGATTGTTATCAACAAGGATGGAAATGATTTCGTAGAAAATGTTCACACAGTTGGTGCACTTTATATGCACTTTCACAAAAGAGGAAAATATATGTAGCAAAATTGTTGCTATATGGTCGTCGGGTCGGTAATAACATATACAGTGATTTATGATCGTAGGCAATCACAGTCTTAAATCTCATTTTTTTCGCCTCTCATATCTCTCGATTTAAAACTACTCAGGGGAAAGAAATTGTTCAAGTTTTGCGTGCGGTACATGTGTACATTTTGTTCATGTCTTTTGTTTTCTCAAGATTATCTTGCTTCGGATATGTAAGCTTGTAGTGCATGCAAGTTGACAGTTTCTGCATTTTTATGGTGTTTTTTTTTGGATTTTCTGAGATAATTTCTGTCGTAACGTTTTTCCTCATTTGAGTTTGGGATTATTCATGCATAAAATGTAGATGAATATAATCTCTTAGAAAATGTCTTGATTTGAGGGAATAAGGCTGAAACACTGAAAATTTATCGGTTGTTGAACCCATAATTATGTGTAATGACCTTGTTATTACTGTTTAGACGATGAAGTTATTCATCTCGCTTGAATGTGTAGAGACTAGAGAGATGTGTAATCATAGGGATGATGATGTAAAAATGTGACTTATGGATTGTGAGCAGTAACTTTTCCCGCGATCATACAACATATCTAGATATAAACATTCCATACGCTGTAATTTCCAAATTCCGTTATGACGTCAAACTATGTTAAAGTCGATTAATAATAAATGAAAAATATACGCTTTTCCAAAGACACACTTTGTCATTCCAACAAAATCTTTTATACATTTATTGTGCTGTATTGAACATCCATAGTAAAATGGCCACAGGCCACAGTTTGATTGGGGCTACTTCAATAGTTCACAAGCACTCCACTTTGATTTCTCTTCCTTCCGTTCGACTTTCTTTCCAAAAATAAACAAACCGCAGGAGAAAGAGAGAGAGAGAGCAAACTTGAACTTTTATTTCCCGTCAATTGTCAATCCCTCTAAGTTCCCTAAGAAGAAGAGATATTCCAAAAAACCATCATATTATGCTTCCACTCCTTTCAAAGAATTCTTTCCCAACTGATATTCAAGCTGAAGCCGTTGGCGTTCCAATCTCAATTACTTGTGATTTTTTTATCTCCTTCTTTCTTTTTCATGTTTACACTGCACTTACAAAAGAAACTAAACGTGGAACGTGCTATACCCTTGAAAGTGTATATTCATAACGTTTATTGGACATATATCCTTTTATCCAGAGCCTCATTCTCTTTCCTCCTCTGGTTTCGGTTGGTTAGCTTCCTTTTCCTTGTCCTCTCATATGCCTGCCAGCAAGAGCGTCATTACTTCACTTAAAATTTCCGATCGACCCATCTTGCTCCTATACTTACTCGATATATCATTCAATATCCCTTAAAAATAAGGAACTTGTCAAATGCAATCATACTATATTTGTCCGAAATACTCCAAGTTTTGGTGTATACACGGAAAATATTTTGAGGAAACAGGGAAGCATGCATGAGTGTGTATGTATCTTATGGATTCTTCCCAGTTTCCGTTACTTCGCGTTCGGTTCGTTGTGCAAACAAACCTTGAAGGTATTACGTCATTTATATGACTATCTTAAGATACACACATAAGGATATACAACTGAATGAGAGAACGTAGAAGGAAGGAAGGTAAACATGGTAAAAGTAGTTTACCCTCCTGCTTTCATAATTAATTTACTTTCTCTGTCAATTTTGTGTAGTTTCATGTGTGACCTTCACTAGAAATTTAACTGTGTATAAGATCGGAATATAACCTCAACATCCGAGAGCTATGGAACAGGGATCTTGCTCTCACTACAATTAGAAAAGTAATATTAATATTAATAACGGCGTCTATATTGTATTTGTTTGGCTGAAGTAAAGAAATGAAACTTGCTTCAAAACTTACTAACTGTTATCCTTTCACGTGAAGGTACAATTTGAATTTTAAAAAATCTCCATAAATGCTGTCCTCTTTGATACATAAACTTCTTCAACTAATGGATATATCCCACAATGAAATGCACACATAAGCAACCCGCCTATTCAATCATGGTCAACAAGGCAGCTTTCAAGTCAGCAAAGAATGTTGAATGATTGATTTGATTAGCTTTATACCAACTCTGTTTATGATTATGACTTTTCTCTCTCTCTCTCTCTCTCTAAGCAAGCCGCTCTTGAAGATTTTTTTATTTTTCATTTAAAATCCCACAATCCTTCAAAGAAAACCACCATCAAAGCTGCCAATGCAATAAACTCCCAAGTCACCTTTATACCTTCATTCATAGCCACTTAAGCTATTATGCTTGTGCATATATTACATTTATTTTTTGAAAAAGCTCCTCTCCACTTTTTACATTGTATCCTATCAACTTTTTATTATTATTTAATATTTTTTCTCTAGCATACCTTTTGAGATCTTCGTGACAGCTTCGTATGCATGCTTGAATATCCTCTCGATGAAGCATACCGAGGTGGACAGGTGATTGGAGATATTTTATCGTGAAGAATTGTACAAGTTTAAGTGCTCCGTGATTTTCTGTGCTCACACCACCACCACCCCACAAGTTAGAAACATTATGAATGATAGATATTTGTTCATAATCAATATTGCTAGCGGTGGTGGTTATCCGTGCGGATGAATTTTTATGGATATTTTCTCCAGTCATCGTTATCCTTTCGAAAAGGATGATGACCAATCTATTCTTGAAACCACATGAATTCACGTAGACACGATCTCCATTTTTTTAACTCGATTCACTCACCGACTCATGCAATTCTTTATATTTATCTATCCAGTCAATTTTCTCGCCTCAGGAAAAAAAAATATGGGAAAAGGAATAAGGAAGAAAAAGAGACGTGGAATATTGTAATCGTATAAAAGCCAATAAAGAACCTCGTTTTTACACTGCTAGTTTTTTTCCGAAGAGAACCACTTGTTCATCCTCTCTTGTGAAAAAGATGAAGTATACTTTTTCAATTTTCAATCAACATATTTTTTATGATTATTAGCCTACAGCGAAACATTAAGAGAAAAAAATATAGGAAACAAGATTCCACTCGATAAGGGGAAAAAATGGTGAGCTTCAAGTGTTTACGTTAGCTTTTGTATACACAATATTGGAGGAAGCATGTAATGTTCCTGTCTAGTTGACTCACTGCCACTTTTACATGTTCCTAGATAAACATACTACCCTTTTGGAAGGGAAACTAATATAATAAGGGACATTATTACCTTCCTTTAACTCTTTATACATAAGTATATATACATACGCTCACTCGAAATCAAGTGGTCCGTAAGAGGCTAATAATATTCTGTCCTTGCTCTCTCTCCTCAAATCCGACAGAGTCGTCATCATCATCAAAGCATATTTCACCTGAGGCGACTTCCTCCTTCCAAGTTGTGATCATCATCATGCCAACTTTTCCACTAAAGTAAGCAAAACCCTGTACAACACGCTTGCTCTCTCTCTGCTTGACCCATCAGCTTTGGATGAGGATGACGAATGATATGATGGGAATGATGGAGAGAAGGAGCATGCGAGAGTAGGACTAGATGAGTTTTTTTTTGATGATTTTTTATTCACGTTGTGAGGATCAGGATGATGATGATTGTGCATAAGATGATGCAGTAGAGAAAAGTGCAGTGGGAATTTTAAGAGATAAACATATGAGGGTGATGATCATCGTGATCTTGAAAGGGTTGTAAAACTAGGAAAGTGCAAAAGGATTTTGTTATGAGATATGGGGATTTACTTGCATGCAGTATATGTCAAGCTTATTTAAATTTTAATCATATTTTTTTTTATTTAAGCACCTTTCTTTCATGTGTAGCTCTTAGTCAATCTGCATCTCATATTATTGTTGGATCTGCATTAACATACACAATTATAATTATTTGAAAACATCGAAGAACGGCGTGAAACTGCGTTTTTATCTCATATGTCAAAATTCTCCCTTAAATCCCCCCCCCCATTATATTGCAAATATGGTTTATGAATCTGATGTTTAAAATATGCAATTCATTCCCTCCACCATATAAAAGACACATATTTGGAAAGCAACTCTCATAAGTGGATAAAGGGAAAGAGCTTGCTATTTAGCATTCCGCACACCACTCTCCCATCCATTATCTGAAAGGACTAATAAGCCATCAGGATTCATGAGACGGTCCAAACATCATTAGAACATTTATGAGAAAAGCCTTTCCACTTTTACCTCACTCACGTCAACTCTAAAATGTCTGCATAAAGTTGAAAACTTGCAAACTTACACGTGCCCCGTCTAGCCAGATAAATGTATCCCTTGTTCTTATACACAAGCTTCCAGTACACTTCACAAAGATAAGATATATCCAACAATTTTATACAATATCCTTAATAGAACAAAAGAATATGAGAAGGTAGAGCGTCTACTGATGTGATGTTATACATGGCAGCTTCCTTTTTTCGCGAGAACCTCACAAAAGCGAATATTTTCCTTAGACATGATTCCTCCTCCTTTCTTCTCACTCATTCATGCCACCATTAATGCTTGACAAAGTCGTAGTATGTGTGTGTGTGTGGAATAATGTGACATGACATGACATAAGATGTATGCAAGAACACACAGGCATATATACAATATACTTTTTTGCAAATGCACAAGATATATTTTTAGCCAAAAAATCCCAAACATTTCCTCAGTCTTTTTCTCCCATTTAACCTGACTTCAATCAATACTAGCTCAATTTACATTTTAACTCTTGCTTTCTCTTCCGGAGAAAGTCAGGTTTGTTTCTTGCAAAAATGCTTGTTCTTTTTGGCCCACATTATTCTGCATCATGGAGTGCCTTTGCTTTTGAGCATATTTTTTTAAACTCTCTCTCTTTTGTCTTTTACTTTCTACACTGCTTTTTGGAGCAGATAAATGAGTAATTTTTTTTCCAAGAAAAACTCCATTCTCATTTATTTTCACAGTTTGAAACGCACTCATGCTCCTTTCCCCTTTTATTTTTGTCATTCATCTCTCTTTAACTTTTCAAATGGAGGAATAGATTACTACTCTATTAATAATAAAAATTGGGATGGAATGGAGTTTGTATGGATTTCTAGAGAAAATCTAGCCTTTTCAAGTTAAATACGAATATAGAGAAGGTTTTATGGTGATGGGAGGTTGGGAGTAAAATTCATTTCAACTTTTTTTTGTATAAAAATACTTCGTCTCCAGAATCAAAAAAATCGGAGAGCATCTCATATTCATTTCTTGAGTCTTGCAAGTGCTTTTATCCTTTCCAAGCATAAATAATACAATCTTTATCTAATGCCATCTTCAATTTCTTTCGCGCATGGGTAAAGATCAGAGAAAACTGAGAAGTTTTTTTTCTCTTTTGAAAGGGAAAAGGAAAAGACAAAAAAATAAAGAAAATCATCAGCCGTCGCATTCTTCATAGTTTTTGTCCTTGTGTATATTTAATCTATATTTTGATATGGATATATACATATATCTTGATATAGTATGGATATATATATATTTATGTAATTCGCCTTCATTGTGTTTCTTTCACTTTTGAATTATTTATCTCGAGTTTTCCCCTTCATCATTTGAAATAAGAGAAAGGAGAAGAAGAAGAAGTTGGGAGGATTTTGAAATGAGATAGTTGCCTGCATTCAGAGACAAGGGAAGATGATGATGATACATGTGCATTTTAAGTTTTCCCTTTAATGCTTCTTCTTTAAAGCTGATCTCTTACAAAGATGATCTCTTATCTGGAACTTTTACTTATTTTTTTAAAAAGTCGAGATTCACAAAAGAAAGTAAAAAGTGAGGAGGAAATGACTACTCTCCATGACGGAAACACTCGAGGGGTATGAAAGCGACATTTTTTTAAGAAAGAGAAAAGAGAGGAAGTCACGATTGGGATAACTTCATTTGCAAGCTGAGTCCCAAGAAAATGTTGTAATCAAACCCGGGAAATTTTAAACAGCTGGGTTGTATAGCCACTTGCATGTGAAAAGGGAAGGAGTTTATGCAAGCAACAATAATTACGGTTTAATTGAGGAAGCTGCTCATTTCCCTTTTTTGATTTTTAATTGGAAATTATCTCAAAGAAATTGCTTTGTTTATTAGGCAAACTTATACACAGGCTTTTAGTGATGATGACTTGATTACTTAGGTATGACCTAAATATCTGAGTCTTGAGTGAAGGAGAATTTTCTATAAGCTTCCCTTTTTTCAACAGCTTTATTGATGCGGACCAAGGCTTAAGTGAGTTTATCAAAGTTTACCACAATAGAACACACACACACACTTGTTCGTTCTTCAACTTTATTTTTCTTTGCCAGAGTCTCGCTAATCAAATCAATACATAGCTTCCGGTAACATTTCCAATCTCGGTAATTGACCAAGCCAAAAAGAAAAAAGGGTGGAAAAAATAAACTTGGGACGAAGGGCGTTGTTCAGCTAAATACTCAAGAGAAGAGGAAAAATATACCTAAGCAAAAGTAAATTCATCATCCTCATATCATCCATCCTCCTCATTTCTTTCTTTCCCACTTGGTAAAACTTGTTGGTTTTAGTATTTCCCTTGGTTTTAGTCAGACATGTCATGATGTAATTCATTAGAGCATCTTGCCCCCAGCGCAATCTCAACCTGATTGAGTGACTCAGTGGAATCTCTCTCTGAGGCAAAAACAAAATAGGTATATGAAAAAAAAAAAGTTGGAAAAGGGAGAAAAAAACTTTGGAATGAGATATGATGATGATGAATATCCCTCTAACCACATCATATACATCACTCTATTGGATATAATATTTCAAAGAGCTCAAAAACAAGATTCATTTTCTTCCTCATCCCCACTCACATGAGCCCTTGTGAGTGATGGGAAAAGAAATGAAGGATGTCTGAATCCAGGGGAAAACACATGTCAGGAGATGAAACGAGATTGAAATTAATGAAAAGAATACACAAGAATGATAATACAAGTAAAAGAGTAGAGAAAAAAGATGCATGGGAGGTTATGCTCATTTGTTAGATTTTCTCTCATCTTCTTTTTCTCCGGTTTTTCGGTATTTTATGTATTAAAAATAAATCATATTGTGTATCATCTGCTATAAACTAAGTTCTATCTTATTAGTAGCCACCCACACAGAAAAAATGTAGGACACTGCAAAAATAATTCTGTTGCAGTTTCTCTCTCTCTCTCTCTCTGAAAGTACGTGATTTTTTCTAAACGATGGAAAAACACGACATGTAAGAGTTTTTTCTTTACTTTTGCCAAGGCTAAAAACATTTTTTTTCGCGAGAGAGAAATAATGCAATAACCAACTTTGTACAAGGGCGGAACGAAAGGAGGTAAAAATGGGAAAAGGAAATTGTGCCACGGGGACCTTGAAGTCTGTGACAGAAACAAAGTGGAGAAGGCAAGTTGTTGTGACTGTACTGTGTCGTTGGTGAGAAATGCATAGTGAAAGAGATGAATATATCCAAGTGTGTCCCTCGAAGGGGATGGAGCTATCATGGAAATTCGATTTTCCAACATCAAAGGCCACATCTATTTATAAGGTTGTATGGAACTTTACGACTTTTTCCCTGGATATATGGGACACCCTAGTTTACCATGAGTTTTTTTGTTGATGCACCAGCTGCTCTGTTTTTCTTTAGAAAAGTATAGAATACGAGAGAGGATGACTAGATGAATTTTACACTGCATCATTTTAAAATTGTGGGAATAAAAACCAAATATACCTGAGCATATCCTTGACTTGCTTCTTTTGAGCTACAAAAGAAAAATGTCTCTAAGGCCCAAATGAAGGATATATTTCAGAGAAAGGTAAAAATATCATGGGAATGTAGGTGGTCCATGCCTTTGTAACCTTTTCACCTTGTTTGTTATACCTCGTTAGTAGTATCCATGCGGGAGGGAGCGTTTGTAGATAATTCCAGGAGAAAGGGTATCAACATCCTTTCTCCGTTATCTTTTTGGTTTGCTTTCATAACAAATTGATTGAGTAGCCGCTTCCAGCTAAATGCTGGACTATGAGGAAAATGTTCACAGGATTGTGTGAGCGTATTGCCAGTTTGCCATATTTTTATACCTTTTACAACGTCATTCCAAACTACTGCGCATTTAGTGCTCGGTGAATTATTATTCAAATGATGAGTGGAGGATTTTAGTGCGGAAAATAGCTTCCAGGAATATTTCTCTTTCTTTGCACGTCCACATGAAAAATGCAGTTTAATGAAGGCATTTCTGAGAAAAAAAATGTACGTATTCCCGTCCATCCCAAATTTCATTTTCCTGGACAAGTATTCTCTCCAGGGTGGAGGATGACTATAATGTATCCATTGAGGGAGAGAAAGTAAATGAGCCACTTAGTTTGAGTAATATTTCAAAATTATAGTTGAAATAGGAGCTGACAGGACTTATGCATACTCAACTATCTCCATTTGCGGAGCGGAAGGTCCATAGGAAAAAGAAAAAAAGGGTTCATTTTTATACAAAAAATATGAATACAGCGGCTGGTAAAAACTTTCTGGGGAAAAGGAAGCAGACATTTTTCAATGTAAAACAAGTCTCCCTCATATATGAATGCATGGGGGCATGAGCATTACTGGAAAACTTCCAGACAACACTTGAGACAGACTAACGGTGTGTTTTTTATGTTCAGATATGCCTCCTTGAATTTTCTAAAGGATAACGGGAAACACTGGGAGAGTGATATCAAAGGTGAGTGCATTGCAGAATCATATCCACTATGATTCTCTTTTCTCGCCGTGCTTCCGAGGAAATACTAGTTTTTGTGGTTTCCAGGAAAAAAAGGTGGCCTTTGGAAAGCATAAAGTATTCAATGGAGAAAATATACACATTTTTGTGAGGGAAAAGGGTTAAATGTGGAATTAGGAATATATACGCGGAATATTTATATGTTTTATGCATGCACACCAAAAATAAACGGTGTGATATAACATGTAAAAGAGAAAGTAAGAGATGTGATGAGATGGAGGATTGCAATAGGGGATGTATTTATATATATATTTTACTTAATGTAGTATTATATCGGACATATCCTATTTTGTGTACTTGTGTCGAAAGGAGAAATAATGGAAAACTATTCCATATGTATTTTCTTCCCCTTCCTCTCACGAATGGATTATCTGTAAAAAGAATATTTTTTTACAGGAAGAGAAAAAGCATACGAACTATGTACGTACTTTCATTTTCTCCGGATCTAAAAGGAATGTTGTTTTACACAAGAGATATGTGGAATTGGGAAAAGGGCAAAGATTATGAATTGAGAAGGAAGGAAATTGTTCCTGTTAAAAAAGTATGGAAGTTGTAATATAAAATGCACTTTTAGCGGAACTATTGGATGCTGTATATGAAAGGGGATGAGAGTGTGTATGCATTTTTTTTACATGTGATGTTATGCTACATTTTTTCGCTGCAACTCACTTTCCCTCAGTGAAAACTTTCTGATAGTCAGTTTCACATTCAAAGGGAAAGCTTTCTCTTTTTTTTGCCTCAAGTGGAGAAGGAAAGTAGAGCAAGGGATAAAATGCGGGAACGTGAATGGAATTTTATTGAGTTTTTTGTTGGAATCTCACTCTTTTTTTAAAAACATGTTTCTCTCAATGAAAATAGCCATGGCCTTTTATACTCCTGAGCTTTTCTCTGAATTCTATTGTCGACGGAATGGGATGGAGGGTGTGTGTGTGAGTGTAGGTATTGGAGTTTTTAGAAAAGGATAAAATACCAATATACTACGTGAAGTTGAATAAATATGGAGGAGAATATCGTTTAAAATTCTCTGCTTTTTTAGCGACTGTTTGCACGTTCTCTAGTTTGTATTTATTGTCAGAATGTAAACCACTTTGAAGGAAGGAGAACTAAATATTGCTAGTTTTGCAAATAGCATTGCAATTGCAACACAATCAAATGCTATTTAGCTTTTATGGAGGGGGGAGAGTGAAATTGGTGCGAAATTGGGAATTAATTTGAATAAGACTTCGACGTCGTCTACTAATTTAAAACATATTTAATGAAGTGCGTTGTAAAACAGATCCTTCTTCTCTGCTCATGTATAGTTCTTCACAATATGGACACAACACAATTGATAATGTCACTCCGTCCCTTCGACTAGAATCGGAACAAGCATATAATCTAAATCTTAAAAGATGGAGTATCATAATATATTTTTTATACTTAAAACATACACACTTGACACGCTTTATATTTCTGGCAGGATGATCAAAAGACTCAAAAACACAGGCCAACTCTCTCACAGCCTCCTTTTCTCACTTTTTTTCTTCTAAAAAAGAAAGTTGGATTCCCACATGCTATTTACGAGGAGTGAACAAAGTCGTCAAGAGAAGAGAAACTGATATGGGCTCTTTCTCCTCCTTCTCTCACATGATGAGCCCTCCACTGAGACATAATGAAAGTGAAGACGAGTTTATTAGTTAGTAGTCCACTAGCATTTATTGGCAGGAGAGAAGAGAGAGAAAGCAAGGATGTTGAGAGTTTATAAGTTTTTTTTTCATCTGGATTTTCACCAGAGAGTAGCTCTGCCACGGAATAAAGAAGAAGTTTAAAGGGAAGATTGCAATCTCCAATTACTTCTCCTTCTTCACCTCCAACCTTCTTCAGTGTTTTGTGTATGAGTGTGTGTGCTTTTGAACCATATCACGAGCAGGATTTTCTCCAGGATCTCTTGCACATATCAAGTGTGAGTATCTTCACTCCGTCATTATAAGCAAGTTTTCTAGAGAGGGTTTTTGTATCGCCCTCATACAAACCACTTTCTCCTTCCAATTCACACTTTGCAAAGCTCATCAAGCCTCTTATTTACTGACAAGACATGGATTGGTTTGTTGATGGAAGGGTCATTAGAAAACAGCAGGGAGGAGAAAAAGAAAAAAATTATAAAGAGAGCAAGTTGCCAAATGAGTGAGGTGGCTTGTGCCGAGGGAAGAAGAGATATATGGCTTTTGTATGTTTCACAAATCGCCTGTCTCCCCATCTCCTTCTCACTTCCTTTATCTCATTGGCAGGAATATTCTGGGGCTGGGGATGAGGGGAGAGGTAAAATAAGATCTACAAGAAAATGTCTTCATTAGCCATTAGACAGTAGGGGATGGAGTGGGGCATTACATAAATAATGAAATGCTCTTCCGGAAATCGTTGGATTTTAGGAGAAAACTTAAACGACTTGGCGCAAAGTTTGATTTTTTTTCTTCTCTCTAGAGGTATTTATGTATATTTGGTTGGCAGGATGGAAATGATGATCGCTTTTGAAGTAAATCCTGTTGTTGGGAATAAAACTGAGATTAGCTATATGGCTGGGATTTTTTAAATGGGAAATTCAGCCTCCACCTTTTGTTTTATTTGCAAAGAGAGATTTGGAAATTCATTTCAGAGAAAGAAAGGGACTTTGAGGTTATTTTCATTTAGTTTATTATGTGACCATATAACAACATCGATTATGGTCTCACTTCACGGTGATAAATTAACCAAAGAGGATTTTAATCCGGATTCAATGAAAGTTGTAAGTTGTGCCGATCCGTGAAATTATAATTGTTGTGGAATCGCTCTTGTAAAAGGAAACCACTCACTGAGAGAGTCACTTGAAAGGAGAGTGTGGAGTGAAAAGAACAAAAAAACTCGATATATTTCCTCTCCTCTACTATTCC
>JAHZNA010001980.1:0-11901 GCA_027743935.1 Sinodicranocentrus sp. ZH6
TCAACAATGAACTCTTGCACTGTGAAATGAAAAAAATAAAAGGAATTCCTTGCATGCATGCAAGATGCTTCGCGGGCAAAATTTCCCACTTCAATGGCTGCCTCATGTCGGTTAAAGTCATGCAGTAAGTTGTACTCGTGTTGTTATGGGTAAAAATGCATGTGTACCGTGTGCGCATGTCCAAGAGTCCACATTTAACAGAGTGAGTGAGTGAGTGACCGACATATAGAATCCGCTGTTAGAATATGGACTGGATATGGCCTTACAGTCGAAAGCTAAATAAAAGGATGTATGCAACCACGCGTGTACTTGTAATATATTAATCAAGCTTGGGAAAAATCCAGACACATTGATGAGTGCCTCAATTACATGTATGTAGAGATATATAAATCTGAATCTCCCAGTTTGATTAGTGCGTTTCATTAAAGATCATGTCATATTGTAAGAATATGTCTATTTGTCGATGTCACATCGTCATGAACCAAACAAAGTCTCAGATTAATTCATCTTGTATGGTTTTTCACAATCCCACACAATATGCTTTTTAATATTTGAGTCATAAAGGAAGAAAAAATAATATGTCTAAACATATATATATAATATATATATATATATGTCATGTCATAATATGTCATAATGTCATAATAGTCATAATGCATTAAACATGAACTGCACACCTCGGGAAATCCTCAGTGCTGTTGTGCCTTGTTGTACTGGCCAGGTGTAGTCCGTATTATGCAACCTAAGCGTTATTTCCCTAACAGTGCCATCATGCAGGAGTAGCAAAAATGGGGAATTACCTTGTAATTAGTCAGACTCATACATGTTGTGCCTTGTTGTACTGGCCAGGTGTAGTCCGTATTATGCAACCTAAGCGTTATTTCCCTAACAGTGCCATCATGCAGGAGTAGCAAAAATGGGGAATTACCTTGTAATTAGTCAGATAATAGAATCAAAAAGTTTTATTTCGTGGCGCTAAAAGATCCCCGGTAAATTTACATCAAAATCAGGGTTTCCCCAGAGTATAGCCTTCGTTCGGGGCAATTCACTTCCCAAACAGACTCAACACTCCAGCAATAACTCTTGATCGAGTTCTACTGCATTAGGAGAAGATCCACCGATTGAACCTGGCGTCAGGTCTCGGTTGCCCTTTTATACTCCTCCAACAATTTGAAAGAGTTGCACACACTCATTACATTACATAACAACATAACTAGGCACGACAAGATCGTACATGATTGTCCAGGCAAATAGATAGTCTACCTATATAGATATATTATGTATAAGTTGTAAATAGGATATAATAATAACAGTTATTTTGACAGTTATGAATAAGTATCGAATGTGTATTCGTTATTCTCACTGTTGATTATTTGGTACCAAAATATCAGTGCAGGGTGGTTTTCCCACGGTGGGCTAACAGATGGTGGTTGTACAAGTATACTAAGGTGTGACCGCTATCATGGATCACGAGGAGAGGAAGGGGAGATTCTCGTCCTCATGTTCCATTTCGCTGTCAACACCGGCTTAGCTTTATGGCTTTGACATCCATTAAAGGAGTTAGGACTGTGCATAAAATTGATAAAGGTGACAGTTATGGCTGTCATTGGAGGGCGCATGTGCAAGTGTGGTAGACATGCAGATTGTGGTGTGCAAAAGTCAGACGGGCTTTACAGCACAACAATCCTCCCCACCTAAGTCTACTGCTGCCCTCAGCAGCGAAATACATACAATCTGAAACACATTCCACCTTATTGCACGTTTCTCCACCTCATCCTGCATTACACAAAGCCTAGATATCTATGTCTTATGTTTACCAAAAGAGAAGAATACATGGAAAGGAACAACAAAACAAATATATAAAACTACAAGGAACACATTCTGTACCCGCCAAGGACAGGATACAAAATTGAACATACAATTAATAGTTTACGATGTCATACTATAAGAGCGTTTGCTAAAAATGGAATACCCACACGCCGGTATTACACAATGGCATACGCGTGTTTACGGTGTATCAACATTTATATACAATAAAAAGAAAAGGGAACGTATAAATTGCTCGCAACGAACATGGCACTTTTCCGTTTTTCCTACTTTATATGGTGCAGCTGTGTTGTCTTGCTTCTTGGAAGTTGCCATGCTAGCCTTGCTCATGTCGTCGGGCGTCCTCTCTTTCTTCCCCGCTTCTTAAGTTGTGGCGGGCATGTAAGGGTAACCACCGGAGTTAGCACTGCCCGATTCACTTGGCTCATACTGCCCTGTAGCGGAAGCATGCGGGAGCTAGGGCCTGTTGAAGTGTCAAGCTCGGGACAGAACACAAGGGGGTTGCTCGGTAGGGAAATTGTTTCCAAATTTCCTTCAAATGTTGCATTTTGGGAAGGTGAGGCTGATAAGTTCTCCCAGGTCTCCATCACTGTTTCTCGCTCTATTTGCTTCTCCTTAGCGCGGATAAGGAGACGGTTTGCATGGAACATGTGGTCATGTGTAGGTATATCCGTCCGCTTGTTGAAAAATGTTGTCATGTCTTGTACATACTTCTCGTTTCCAGCAACATTGATGTCCAGTGTGCGAAGGTTGGGGTATAAGGCGGCGGTGTACTTTAAGATGAGTCCAAACCGCGTGCTTGTCCGATCAATGTCATGGATGTGAATGGTTTCATTCTCTTTGATGCTGAGGTGGTGAAGGAGGGGTGATGCCGGCAGACTAACGGTTTTCCGCTGTTGAAGTATCTTGTCAATAGGGGTCAGCTGAACGTTGCAAGGGGAGAATGAAAATATCACATTTTCACAGCGGGGTAATTGAGAAATTATCTCGAAAGCAACATGAACCGACATGAAATGTCTTCCGAATCCGACTGTGTGCACATTTTCGTAATGAGCAAAATAATACGGCGTTATGCCCCAGTCATTACACCCCACAAACATAAAGTCGAGAGCAGTGCTGGTCGGACTGTTGTGGTCCTCGTAAACTTCGTAGTAAGCAAAATTGGCCGGATCCATGGGTAAGGAAATTTTATCCGTAGCACAAGAAGAAAGATCTTTGTACGTGAAATGGTACAAAGGATATGGGGAGCAACCGTCATCCCGTTTCACACAATGTTTCACCAAATGATTCCTTGAGAACGACATTGGGAGCACAAAGAATTTGCAAATTTTAGTGGTAGAAGTCAGGAACACCATAGAGTGCTAAAATATAGGACGATGAGTAAGGCAAACCTCACTTTTAAAAATATGGACAATGTCGAAGGCTCGGAATACTGTATCTGCGGTGTGTACTTCTATGGCATGTTAACACTTCAACGGAAAGACAAAAAGTGGCACAAGTCGTGCTGGCTCCCGTTGTCTATATCTGGTACACCTCCCTTTTAAATGCGGTTAGTGTTTCTGTGGAAAAGAGAGCATTGGGACAAGAAGCCAAGTATGGGGCGTTGATACAAAAAAAGGACAGCAGGGGTCTGGCAGGCCAAAACAGATGGGTCACAGTAAGACTACATGGGAAAGGTCAGAAAGATTAGGTGTGTGTGTGGGAGGGTGGCGATGACCATTACTGTCAGTGCGATTTATGGGGGATTGCAGTGTTAATTCTTGTCGAACTCCCCTTGAATGTGATTTTCCTGGGTTTTATCTGCAGGTGGTGGAAACAGGAGACGATGTTGTGGGTGGGAACTTCCTTGTTTCTCACGCTTGCAAAACACTCCATTTATGACCTCGTACTCGTCTAAATCTTCCGCGTTTGACGGAGCACTAGGGGTATGATGGTAGTTCCCCACAACACCACCTGGATAATAAAGGTTCATTAAGGCTTCACGATCGTTCCTTTTGGCTGCTGCCACTTGAGGATTTGCACGGTTATAACAACGAACCATATGTTTGAACTTTCTTGTGGTCTGGTTTACCTCAAATTGGTTTACTGCCACTTGCAAACTTTCTGATCTACGTTCGCGAACAATACGACGCTCCCAATATCTTTTATTCTTTTCTTTATTACGCATTTTGAAGTAATTAATTCTCTCCAGACTTCCACGTAAATCCTGTATAGTAGCAACCTTTTGTTTGCCTTTTGCTAGCTTTCTATTTCTTCGTGATCGTCTACCCATAATGACAAAGAGAAGTGTGTGTCTTAAATCACGAGGAAGCAAAAATGCAGGAGTGGAATTTGTATATGTGTGAGGAAATCGGCTAGTAGAGTGGAACTGTGAGAACTGAGTTGCTGGCAGTTGCCTGTTGTTTTTAGAAGAGAAGCGTAGGAGAGTTTACACCAGCAGATGTATCCAGCTGCTACTGGGAAGACTAGGGCAGGATGGGATGTTGCATGTTAAATGTTCCTCGAAGAAAGCTTATCTGGGTCCCCTTCTTCCGTCAACTTTAGTTTGTGGGTTTGTGTTTGTTTCTTTATTTTATATACTTCTCAGAACAGGTTCGGTATATGTGGTTCGGATACAGTGGTTTGCTACATCGATGGGTGCCATATATGAGTCTCCTTTTTTTAACACCCTATGCACTGCTTTAAGCATGTTGCAAATTGCGCTTGAGATGATTTACTTGTAATATGTGTCTGCTAACCGCTTGATGCTTTTCCAGGTTGATGGATGAGTCGTTGATTACCTTTCATCCAGCGTCAGAAATGACTGTTGTCATATCCCTGTGTCCTTTGCTGTATACAGTCGGTATTACACCAGTATTGTAGGATGCTGAGCACTTACAGTGGCATCACGCATGTATGCATCACTGAAACAAAATAAAAAGGGAACTGGAAATATAAGCTGTGAACAAATGGCAAGATTTGTTTGTTTATGCGAGCGAAGTTTAAGTTAAAGTGTTTGCAAATTGCAGAAAGTAAGAGCTAAGGGTCAGTATTTTGTAGTTGGGGCTTTGTCTTTTCCTCAATTCTTTCGCATTGAAAATCGCGACTTGAAATCTCGCTTTGTTGGTCTCAAATCAGGGTACATATTGCTCGCATCATCTTCAACTTCTTTTTCTGGCATTATGTCTCCTTCTTCGGGTGCTGTTGGGGTCATGGCCAAGTCAGCTTCACCTGTGCTGGTAGTAGTTACATGGCGCCGCAGTAAGTGGTGTCGGATAAACGTGGGCAAAGTCCCTAATAGTTGCAGGCACATGGAAAACATTTGTTGGAGAAACGCGAGTACTGCCTTGCAATTGGTAACAAGAAGGTAAGCCAGCACTAGCGTGATGATAATTCCGGTTACACTTCCCATTACCCCATAGAACCAATCCTTGATAGGATCCACTGTTACAACCTTTAAAGCTGAAATTACATCTAGCTCTCCGAGGGAATATTTACGCTTCTCAGAATAAGCTTTCAGAGCACTGTCAATTTGATATTTATTACGCATTTCCCGGATTATTTCTAAAATGGTTTCTTGCCCGGAGATTTCCGAGATTCCGTAAGCCCCAACACTTCGAATCGACAGGTCGGGTAAAAAGGAGGAATTCAATCTTTCGCTTGGTTTGGGTAAGACAGGAAGATTCGAAACAATGCTTCTGTTGGTAAGCAGGTAAACGTGATCACCAGTGTCAAAATAGAAGTCAGGAGCAGGGCATGGTACAGGAGAGGGCATTGAATATATTTCGTGCGCCAGAGGGCTTAGGTAACCCTTCTTTTTCTCGCTCCCTTCTAGGTATAAAATTGGCCAATCGCTAAAACAACCTTCTCGCGCCAGCAGCATGTAATTAAAGATCTTATTGCATTTATAAATGCTGAGAACATCGCCATTCAGGCGAGATCGGTAGACTTCAGAGTCTAACAGAACGCGGACCATCAAACTAGTCGATCCACCTTGTGCTAGTATCCTCAACATTTCCAATTGCCTCTTGTTGCTGCGACAAATCTCTGCATGAAGTTGTTGGATGCTAAATGTTAGATTGGACTTTATGAGGTCGTAAAGAAATTGCATTTTTGCATTGATTTGGCTTGCTGGCATAAACGTTGCACCCACGGGAGTTTGCGCAAAATTGTCTAGCCCCGTGTTTATGCGGCAAAGCATTCTAACAAAGGTATCGTTTATATTGGAACAGTTCCCTGACGTAGGTGGCTTTGCCCTTTCCATTCTTTGAAATTTTGGTTTCAGCACTCGGTTTTCTGCTTCGGCGGTAAGAGCAATAGATAAGTTGAGGTTTGAAGCCCAATCTTGGTCTTGACTGAAAATAACACCTTGTGGGGAATAGCCAAAATTTATTGAACACAGTTTTATCTCGTGTGGATCCGTTATAGCAATATATTCTTCGGGGCAACTTAATCGTCGATCTGTAAGAAGGCAGCTGGTTGTTAATCCT
The DNA here is from genome assembly GCA_027743935.1 of Sinodicranocentrus sp. ZH6. NCBI lineage: Eukaryota > Metazoa > Arthropoda > Collembola > Entomobryomorpha > Entomobryidae > Sinodicranocentrus > Sinodicranocentrus sp. ZH6. Next base: position 6,297 of record JAHZNA010001980.1, read on the forward strand.
TTCTTCAGTCTGCACTGGGAGTTGATTGTTTGTTTCCACACAAGAAGACCCAGTTCTGTCTGGCAGGTTTTATCCTTCAGGTGGCACTTCTCCAAAATCTTCGTTGTCGATTGTATCGATTCATCTTCATTGCTGATAGCTAATGTATGATGGACATAATAATAGTTTTCCACACTGACCGATACCTCATCATTCCAATCCCATGGTGCATCCCCCTGCTTTTGGGTGCCAAAGTGCCCATCACGAATACGGAGCAACCTGTCACCTTGAGGGTCAATTTTATCTGAGATTAAGCGCCAGCATTGCTCGGGAGCCACATTGATTTTTGTATGTTCCCAATCCTCGTCGTAAGCTCCAAAGAAGAACCATCGTTTTACGTTAGTTGACTTTATTCCATAGCATTCATAACCTGCCACTGAGTTCATCGTGATTAATTGCCACCAAAGGGTTATATTGACGACTTCTGAAGGTCTTTGTGCATCCACCAAATCGCAATCCATCTTGCTAGGTACCCTGTATTTTATTCCATCTGTCCATCCCGTGCATGAGTAGAGCGGTGTCTTTTTAGCTTCCAGAGTGTCAAAGAGATTTGTAAGCTCGGAGGAGTCTGCGATGGTAAAGAAGAGAGGTGCAAGCAAAAGAATAAAGACGCACTTTGACGCCATCTGAAAGAAATAAGATTTATTTTATAGTTGAAAGTCTTTATATTTTCTGGGCACTACAACTTTTCTGCCTGATCTAGTCGTGTATGAAGGGATTCTGGTAGTTTTCTGCGATGTTTGTTGTCGTCGAGGAGGCGCTTGGAAGGTGTGAGATGATGAGGATGAGAAGACTGGTTCCGGCGGGTTTTGCAGCTCCTCATCTGACTCGGGAGACGAGCTATCTGTAGATGTTGACGATGACGATTTACCTTCGTGTGCTGGTTTTATTCGTTTTATGTTTGCTCTATAAGTTCGTTTCGTCTTGACACACTGAACGTCGTAAGTCAGGTCAGTGACCTTATCCAGAACGCGGCACTTGATATAAGGGCGATACAATTTGCGGGAGAAGCCTGGAGGTATGTTTATTTGGAGTAAGTACACCAATTCTCCTATTTCAAATGTAAGTGATTTTCGTCTTGCGTCAGCTCTACTTTTGTATTTATCGCGGTGGCATTTCAAAGTGGTGCGTGTGTCTTTTCTCATTTCTTCAATCTCATCTAGCATTTCATGCCAACTTCGTGTTACTGGGGAGTGCAGATCATAAGGGAAGTTGGGAATACGGCCATAAACAAGTTCGAATGGGGAACGAGCTGTGGAAGTGCAAATAGTAGTGTTGTAACTATATGTTACTTGGGTCAGGTATTTGTCCCAATTGGAATGATCTTGGCGACTTGTGTATTTACTCAACATTTGCTCCAGTGTATGATTAAGCCTTTCCGCTAATCCATTCGACTCACTATGATAAGGGGATGTAAATCTATGTTGTATTCCATATTTGCTAGTATGTTCCGATAGGAGCTTGGAACAATAATTTGAACCATTATCAGATATGAGGAATTTGGGGGATCCATGTCGGGAAAACACTTGCTCCTCCAGAAAGTCCACAATCGTTTTGGCTTCCTGATCGGGTATTGCTCGGGTTTCCGCATACTTGCTAAACAGACAGATTTCTGTCACAATGTACACATTGTTATGAGCAGAACGAGGAAATGGACCACAGACGTCAGTGCTGATGACTTCAAAAGGTTGATTTGCTTCTATGGGCTGCAATAGTCCAAATCGTTTCTTGGGTTTCTTTTTCTCTTGGCACTCTTTGCACGATTCAATGTATTTGATCAGGTCACGCATCATTCCACGCCAAAAATATTTTCTTTTGAGTTTGTCGGCGCACCGTTTGATGCCCAAATGACCAGAAATAGGAATCGCATGGGAATCGTCTAAAAGCTGTCGTCGAAAGCATCTGGGGATGACCAAAAGTTTCTTTCCTTGTCGCAATTTGTACAGCATGTTATCTTCCATTATGAAGTTTCGATAGCTTCCTTTCTTTAACTTTTTCGTAATCTCTGTGCAATACTTATCAGTGGCCTGCAAATCCCTCAAATCTTCCAGGTCTAATGAAAGGCAAGGTATATCTTCTATTTCCTCGTCATCGGCTTCTGCAGATGGATTTCTGGAGAGAATATCTGCCATCTGATTTTCTCTTCCTGGTTTATACTGCATTTTGATATTATATTCCATCAAGTACAATGCCCAGCGAGTTAAACGACCATTGGACTCGTTCTTCGCAAATTTAATCCCACATATGGGTTTATGGTCCGTCCGTACAATGAACTGCTTTCCATAGAGATAGTAATTAAATATGCGTATGGCAAATACTATAGCCAAAAATTCCTTCTCTGTGGTGCTGTAATTCTGTTCGGCTTTGTTCAGCTTTCGAGATGCATAGCAAATTGGCCTTTCTTTTCCATCCATTTGCATTTGCTGCAAGCAAGCACCAACACCGAGATTGCAAGCATCGGTTGTTACGATTGTTTCATACCTTTCATTGTAATGCACTAATACTGGAGCTTGCATAAGACAATCCTTCAAAGTTTGAAAGCTGGATTCCTCCACTGCACTCCATTTAAATTTCGTTTCCTTTTTGAGTAGGTTATGTAGTGGCGATGCCTTCTGGGCGAACAGGGGTATGTATTTGCGATAGTATGAAGCTGCACCTAAGAATTGGCGGACTTCGTGTTGATTAATCGGGGATTTGATATCTTTTATAGCTTTCACTTTGGAGTCTACGGGCTTCGTCCCATCTGGTGTAATTTGATGACCGAGTATGACGAGTTCTGTGTGGGCGATTTTGCATTTATGGGTGCTGAGTTTTACGCCAAATTTCTGCAGACGTGCGAGGACTCTTCCAAGGTTCTCACAATGCTCTGGAATGGTCTTGCCTATGATAATTATATCATCAATAAAAACTAACACGCAGCCCCAAAGTAAACCACAACAAATAGTTTGCATAATGCGCTGAAAGCTTGATGAGGCGTTGCAAAGACCGTACGGCATTCGCTTCCATTGATATAATCCACTTGAAATTGCAAATGCTGTTAACGGTTTGGATATGGGTTCCATGGGAATACTCCAAAAGCCTTTATTTGCGTCAAGCATAGTTATGTATCCCATATTGTTCCCAACCCAGTCCAAAATGGATTGTGTATTGGGCAAGGGGTATGAATCCTTTTCAGTCACAGCATTGAGTGGTCGGTAGTCAACACAGAAGCGAAACGGTCTCCCTGGATCCTGTTTGTGACCTTCTTTTACCAATACTACTCCCATTGACCAAGGTGATGTGCTTGGCTCAATAATTCCTTTTTGCAAGAGTTCTTCTACCTTTTCCCTTTCAAACTGCTCGAGAAGGGGTGCTTTCCTATATGGCATCCTTTTCACTGGTTTAGTGCCGGGTAAGAGTTTTATCTCATGCTCAAATCCTTTTATCTCTCCAATCTCTCCATCCTTAGCGAAGACATTGTTATATTGCTTCACCACTGTAAATATTTCCTCTCGTTCTGTTTCACTAAGTGCAGTATTAATCTGTGCTTTTATGCTCCCCAAATGATCTTCACTCGTTTCCTTATTCTCATTGTCTATATTCAACATTAAACCTTCCTCGTCATTTTCAACCGCCTTGACACACAAGGGTTTCACCGTTGCCAGTTTCATATCTTTTGGAATGACAATCGCTGTCAGACACATTACATATGGGGATACGAAAATCCTCTACAAACATTTTGCGTACAACCATTTTCGGAAGTAGGACACTTAATGTCCACAAATGGTCTTGCATAGGTTCAACTATGCTCACTTCTGGCCATTCTTCTCGCATATCTGCCGGAATCCTCTTCATTGTGCGAGGTTCAATTCTGATTTCTTCAATGCTTCTTAACAAGCAGGCGCTTTCCTCTTCTAGAAATGTTCCTGTGCAGTCCCCAGTAAGAGTTTCATTAAGTATGTCTTCGTTACTCAAGTTGTTTATACTGTGCAGTTGACTCTCGAATGCATAAAAAGGGAATACGTAGGGTCTTGAAATGTAGTTGTCGGTTGGTGTAATCAATTATAGTTCGGAATCGCTCATGGAAGTCCACACCCAGTATCGCGTTAAATTTGAAATCAGGAATAACATACATGCTAAATTTGACGGGTGGCGCTTTGCCGAGTTGAACAATAACTTCTGACACGCCAGATACAAAAAGTGGAATGCCATGTGCAGAAATAAGACTAATGGGTTTTGTCAATTGTCGAATGCTTTGTGCGTGCACGAAGTCAGAGTTAATGATTGATACTGCAGCACCGCTATCAACTACAATAGTGGTTACACAAGAGTTTAAGGTTGCGTCTACTTTAGTAGCCTGGGTGGGCTTGTATAGAATATGGATTGGTTGATTCACATGCGAGAAGGTTGGCGCGGCTGTCCTGGAGAGGTTGGAAGCCGGCCTTGGAAGTTTCCCTGGTACTGTTGAGGACCTGGATAACCACGCTGTCCGCGAAAATTATTTTGGCGGATATACTGCTGTCGCATAGGGCTTCTTCTATTTGGGCAATGAATAGCTATGTGCCCGATTTGGTCACATTGATAACAGCGCCTGGGTGCTGGTGCAGGAATTTGTGACATTGTTCGGGGGTTATTCGCTAGTTTTTCAACCACCTCGCTTTGCTTTTTGAATAACTGCTGCATTTGCACGAGGATTTCTTTAAACTCGCCATTCTGTTTTGCGACCACGGCAATTTCTGTGTCTTCATACTGATGCTTGATCAAGAATTGAGTTTCTTGCACTTTTCGGATAGAAGCTAAGAGATCACCCAGACTCTGTGGATCCATTAGATTTACCCTGTCCAAGAAACTTGGGCGTAATCCTTTGATCACGAAACGGATTATTTTGGCATCAGATATGGAAGGATCTGAAGACTTGCAGAGATCGATCATGTCATAAACGTAATCCTCTGCCGATTCACCAATTCCTTGTTTCCGTGTACTTAAGCGTTGTTCTGCAACTTCCTCCGTAGCCACTGATTGGAATGCTTGCTGGAAGTCGGCTGTGAGAAGGGTCCAAGTAAGAGCTGTGCCGGCTTTGATTAGCTTCTGCTCGTAGTTTTCGTACCAGACTGAGGCTGATCCGTCCAAGTAGACAGGAAAATAAAGAGTTTTTGTTGCCTCATCCCAGTTATTACAAGTGCCAGCTCTTTCAAATTGCTGTAGGTGTTTCTTTGCATCTTGATTCTTTGCTGCCGAGAACATCCGCGGGACCACCGGAACTCTTGCTGGCTTCGACATGACGCAGGATGTAAAACAAAAGGGGTTCTATTGAGAATGTGCGTTTGATGATTGCATGGATTACAGCTGCATACGAGTATTGCTATTCTTCTCATTTTCTTGGTTTCATCAATTCAATATTAGTGTTGCGTATCCGCATTTCGCTTATTTAATTGACTTCACTCTTTGGACTCCAATCTGGGCAGGGCCTCCATTTGTTGTGCCTTGTTGTACTGGCCAGGTGTAGTCCGTATTATGCAACCTAAGCGTTATTTCCCTAACAGTGCCATCATGCAGGAGTAGCAAAAATGGGGAATTACCTTGTAAT
>JAHZNA010001981.1:0-15325 GCA_027743935.1 Sinodicranocentrus sp. ZH6
CACTCTGCTACTCACTCACTCAAACGTTGATCACTCTGGGGAATGAAATGAAATTATGATTTTATGCATAAACTAGGATAATGCGCCAAGGTATGCAATTTATAAACAATATATAGTCTAAAAGTGTTTTCACTATTCAGGTTAGGTTAAGCTACCTACTATATGCATTTTGATATGCATATATATATGTGTGCGCCATGATCATATTAAATGTTTTCTGAAGGCGTCGGCTTTCGAGACTTCGTTGTGTGAACTCATCTCATAAGACGATAGAGAACATTGAAACAGTAAAATGTATGTGAGCTGCCAGTAATCTAGTGTAAAATACCCAGTGTTTTAATCATAAAAAACACAGAGCACAGCATTACAGGAAAGGATGGGAATTAAGGGCACTGTAATATTCGCATCATGTATACATAACTTGACTGTGAACGTGCTTCACTACAAACTGCAATGTGTACCTCATCAAACCACGTACATTCTTTATAAACAATATTATCAATATAATTTATACGTCAGCTACAGTTACAACGTGGCTACTGCCATTATTTTTTTCTGTGTTGCGCTAACTGCCCACTTTGTTTTAACCTGAACAAAATGGGCATTCAAATATGCTCTGCAATATTGGTTAGGGCACAAAACAATCTATCTATCCACCAATAAAACTAATATATAGAATGCTCATTTCAAAAGGAGTACATACACGTATAGCTTTGATTAGGTTAATTTACTTAAAGCCGGCATCGTGGCATTATTGCATATGATTTTAGCGCACTTATGTATTATAATTATAAATAGTCTATTCACTTATTTATAAGGTATGAAATATTTGTTCAGATTTTCAGACATTACTCATAACTTTTCTCAAAATATTACATGATCAATGTGCTTGACAGCATGATAAATACGTATTTTCTACTGTATATTTAATGCTAAAACTGTTTTCTTCCTTCAGCATAAAATGATTAATTGCAATGCTATAGAGTTAGATGCTTTTAACCATGCAGAATATAGCTACTTATTAAAAGAGCATTATAGAGGTATCGGCCATCACAACTTTAGAATGCAGTTCAATATCAGTGAATTTTGAAATAAGTGAATACGCACATCCGATGATGTTATACTTGGATGAAAAAGAAAATTGGTCTAGTCGTATAAGTCCATTGTTTAAATAGCAAGTCAATGGTTTCTGTCTTAGAGCGTATAAACAGTTCCCCCGGTTAAGTGAGATTTCGTATAAGATAATCCACCCGATACCATAATTTGTAGAAGATATAGGTTTTATCATGTATAATTAATTACTTGCATGGGTTCCCGTATGGTACATATACATTCAAAGTGTACATTATATAACACGAGCCAAACTATATTTTTTTTGTTAAAGACTTTTTTCTTCTGTAAAGCAGCTCGTAGTTGCATCACTTAAGTACGATTATCAAGATACTTTGTTTTCGTTCGAAGGCATATGTTTATCGTGTAGAATAATCTAAAACATGAGTTTTAGAATTCTTATTAATTCAAACCGTTAACACTATTATGGTACACAGTCTGTATTTTTATAGATTGGTCTTATCATTTTCTCAATGTTATTGCCAAATTTTTATGAAGCAATCGGATATCTCTGATGTATCAAGTTGTAACAAATAAGATTGAAAAAATAATAATTACTGGCCTAGAATTATGCATCAAGATTAGGTGTTATGTTTTAAGTGTCAAACACTATGTTATATTATGAAACACATGGCATTCCTTTCCCACACTAGACTAAGACTGACCCTGTAAGAATTAGTTGTATGGCAAGTTGATCTGTGTAACCAATGCCACTGATTAAATGAGCCTGGACTAGTCAAACAGGGTTATACTATGTTGAAATTACGAAAGATTGAACCAGCAAAGTCCTTACGATCATAATACCTGATAATGAAGTCATTATCCTTTTCTGTAAAAATCGAATTTCTGTCAGCTTTGCTTCGTAGTCGGCAAACGAAGAAGACATTGTGCTGAGATAATTGATAACATATTTTTACAAAGAGTGCTAAAAGTCATGTAGGGATAGGCAAATCATATCATAAAAACTGTCCGCATCATGCTGCATGTTCACAGGTAGAAATGTCGTTTTTCGAATTCTGCATTCATTACTGCAGTTTAAATCAAGTTTGTATAATCTCTGCCTCTGTGAATGTCAGGGGTAAATGATATGGGATCGCAGGTGCCTTTACGCTGTTGCAAAATGAGTTTTTTATGTTGATGATAATGTCTTCTAAGTTCAGCACGACTAAATGGGCAATCATAATGATTTTTCTGCATTAAATATCCCTTTAGTTCATGCTTAATAAAGTACTTTGCGCACTGAGGCAGAGAAAGGGGCTTGAATGAAAGTTCGAATTAGTGACACTCACGACAATGTCCATCTATCTTTTTGGCAAAAAAAGTTGGAGCGTTTTCTTAAAAGTAAAAATTTCAAAGAAAACGAAACCCTCAGGTATAAATTATTAGCATTGCTAATGAACGGAAAGGGTTGCGTCCTCATGTCCGCACTTAAATATCGTTTTTTTACATGTATCTTACGTCAACTTTGCTATCTTGAATTCATGAAGTGAGAGGAGAGTGAGTGAGTGATGACGAGAAAGACATTGTTGGTACGTGCAGCCGAGCCTTTTTACCTTGACATTGAACTTCTAAAAAAACTCCCTCACTTTTTATGACTATAACTGTCGTGAAGCTGTATAGTTCATCTATGAGGCTGTCATGCTTAATATATCGTACTCGTCCATTAAGCACAAGGTGATATTTTGTAGAGAAATCGAGATTTTTCGAATCACTCGAAAAACTGGATTTTTCAACATGATTTTTATGACTCCTGTCATTATCATCATCGCTTCACCAACAAATCTTCATTTTTTTGCATAGTATCTTTTCTTTATTATGCCTTCTCGTTTTGTTTCTTTAATTAGAAAAAGTTGCACATGTGGCTCATACGAGAAACCGTTTGTTTGTACTTTCTACGTAATAATGTTCAAATATGAAATTTGGTTTTCAGGGGTTTAATGCTTGTTGAGGCGTAGACGGAAATAAAATTACAAGTGCCAACAACAGACATGCTATGCATATTGAAAACTCAAACAAAATAATCCATCCCACAGCCACAGTATTTAATTTTGATTAGCTTGATTAGTACTTTTTAATCAAAACGTTTTCCCTAAAGATATGAATATCGTCGCTGCTGGTTTATCCGAATAGCAAACTATTACTAATTATTAGAAGAAATTTTGTGGAATGTATGGTAGCTACAAGTTAATGCACTTTTCGTTTCGTTAAGAACGTAACTTTTCAAATCAAAAGGGTGTGTATCATTTAGTAACGCCAATAACTATTTTACGAGCTGATGAAAGGGAAGAAATATCAAGAAAAATTCACGATGCGTGACATTTTACTAATAAAAAGCTACTGGCTGACTGTTGACCTTGTAGATATTTCGGAATAATTAAGTACAATGCAAATAGTGCTGTTCAAAAATCTTAATTCCTATTATCCTTTAATGCTGCACAGCGTTTAAATGCAATTTTAATTTTGCACCTATTTTAATCAATGCAATCATACAAATAAAAAATGCAATAATTTATTTCCCTTTCATTTCGAATCTTTTTTTACATGCAACTGATACAACGACATGTAAATGTAATTATGGCAAAAATTTAAAATTAAGCTCATTCTACAATTTTACTTTGCGTGATCATGCTCATATTTTCTAATCTTGAAAATGCATACTTGTAAAGACACGTACGAATTGAGTAGTATTTAGCCGAACACAGTGTTTTTAAAAAATAATTATATCTGAGTGGTAATAATTATAACACATAATGATCAATGAGTGAATTAACAATATGCGTTTCTTTTTTATGCTTGTACATTTTTGCGAACACTTGAGATTTTAAAATTATATTCAATTACCCAACTGGAACATTTATGTTGGTTTAACGTTAACAATACAACGTAAGGTTGCAGTAATATTTGGCCGCTATTTTTACTCTTAAATTACATTAACTCCGAACGTAGCTCTCACGTTGCATCAATTAATAGCTCGAGGGCAGTTCATGAATCATAAGCTTGTAGGGTTTGGTTTTTTTCAGTTTCTTGTTCTTCGCTGCCGATGCGTAGCAAGCATTCATTTCATCAATAAAGTTCATTTTTCAGGGAAGATAAAAGTAATATTTGTCAGGGGTTTTGGCTCTACTCTGAAGAAGGGTTTCATTAAACATAATACCTTACAGGCGAAATGTAATTTATCTGATCTTCTAGTTTGCAATTGAACAAGAAACTTTAGCTAGTTCAATGTGTTCACCAGCTACCAAACTAAATAATGTAGACCAAGCAAGCAAGAGTGTATTCGACGTAAAGAGTTAAAATAAATATATTACCTTATTAAGTTAACAGCCTAAGTCCTATTATCCAAATGCACATTACATAAAATAGGATTTTGAAGTCATTTTCTTTCGATTTCATCTTCAACTTAAATGGCTTGTGACGCGAATAACATGCAAAGGGAAAAACAATCTTCACTTTTACATATTAAATTTAATTGGAGAATTTGGCTGCCTCAAAAATGAGCTCATCAAGAATATGTTAATGAACAATAAAACATTTTTATAGCTCTAGTCAACTTTTCTTGAGCGATCTTCATAGTTTTGTGAGCTTGATTTTGCGTAAAGTTTTAAATCGTATTTTCATTTTCAAGCTTAAAGCTAGCAATAACTAAAAGTAGGTTTATTTGAAATCCTGGCGTGCACTGTTGTGATGTATGTATGTGTATCATATTTGTAGAAGAGTGTGTGTAGGGAGGGAAGGAAGACGCGGAATTACTAACAAAATCAAAATTTCTGCATACTAAAATGTGTTACATGAAAATTTAGTTTAATGTATCAGGTTGGTCGATGCATCACATTAAATTACTAACAATATTGTTGGTACACTTATACTCATATTGGGTTATATTAAAATATATTAATCCAAATTAACACTTCAAATCCAAAATATAGGTATTTAAGAAAAATTAAATTGGCATTCAAAATTTAATGTGTTGGTTTCATCTAATCAGTTTTTGAGTGTCGAACTAGACGGAACTACACTGAACGGGTATGCGCGGGCATATGTGGAAACATAGGCATATCATAGAACCAAACAATCTCGAGAAAATAAATTACATCTCGACTAAAGTGGCGTTTTGTCTATAATTGCCTAATTATAGCTTTAAAGTGTGTGCGTACTATAATTTCAGTTTGCAGTTTTATACAAAATACCAAAATGATTAAATCAAACTAAGTTGACAGCAGTAAAAAATGATTTACTCATTACGAGCAAGTTTTTGCAATTAAAGGGCAACTTTTTGAGAACAATAGATTTATTCCATTCCATTAATTATGTATTTATATGAGGTAATGTATACATGAGCAACAATCAACAATATCCATTTCTTTAACAAACACGCGAAATCCAAACGGTGAAGCATACAGAGATAAATGTCATCATGAACTTATGACAATGCACTTGTATTTAATAGCGAACCACACACGTGAGAAGTTTAAGCTCGCTCACATTCACAATGGTTGCATGATTGATCAGGAGATTGATTGAAATGATAAATGATTTTCATTTTTTGTTTTCTATGCAATACAATAGATAGGTAAAGCTTTACAATCATTTATCTCCTCCATTACTACAGCATTTTTGAATTTAAAAATAAAATGTATACAATTGCATAAGTAAATTTCTGTAATGTGATATCCACGTGGCTTCATATAATTTTAGTTAATTTAATCTTTTAATGACTAAAGCCAGGTATCACAGTAGGTGTTCAAGCTGTGTTGAACTGGATGTACCGGTATCCACTGCGCGTGGTTTGCAAAATCAATACCGTTTCCAGGCTCAAAATAGTCAAAACAAATAATTCTCATTGCTCTGAGCTAAATCATAATTCATAATACAGATTTTCTCCATTTCATTCATAACACGTATCGTATGCTAGCATGTTTCTTCGAGAGTTTTTTCCTATATGCACGTATAGAGGAAATCAAATATATATTTGAAAAAAGTCTGCCTGTCAACTCGATACGCAATTACTGATTAACTAAAGATTTGTCATCAGAAGAAAACCATCATGGAGCTCACTCTCTCTAGGGTTGATTACCTTCACATTGGCTCGTCGTTTCCAGATTGCATTAAGATTTTGCCAACCTTTACTGATGATCAAATTCAGCAAAAGGTATATAATATAACGCCAATTTATTCAAATACAAGACTAATTATTAATGCTTTATTAGACTCAAATTAAACTCATTTTAATCCTCTGAGTTCAGTTAGTAGTTGCGAATAGGGAAGGAAACATACAGATAGTGGGATGGAACAAAGTTGAAGCCGTCGCTCAATGTAAAATCCCATTAAATCAAACAATATACGCGATTCAACTTGGAGGAGCAGTTGGTGAGGGCATTTACATTTACAAATACTACTAGAACTAATGATGACAATATAATGAAAATTATTGATTTTGTTTTAAAAGCAAGGGATAAAATCTTTGTTGCGACCGGAAATGTTGTGAGAGGATACACCAAAAAAGGAAAGTTGTTCTTGGAATTCGATACAAATCTAGCTGAGCCTATAAAATGCATGTAAGAATATACTTCCGATTTTGTATATCATCCATTTGTATGACTTTGTAGCGTGTTGACCTTGACTAATTTTTAATGTCCAATACATCTATCTAATAGCTTTAAAATTAAATAATTAAATAGGCAACTTTGCTAAGCAAAACACAATTGAGCGAAGTTTTATTCTATTTTAAATGCTTGTCGTTAACCATTTTAAAGGCATGTTATGGGTGGTCACTTACTAGTCGCTGGGGTGAATGTGTTTAGTCAGTATGAGGACTGTCAAGATGCTGGGTATTACGTATCCGACGACGAAATCAATGATGTGTTGGCTTTGCCCGTTGAAAAGGTTTAAATTAAAAGAACTAATATAATTTTCAGTATAAAGTATATTATATTACTTGAAAATATTAAATGCTATGATTGTAAAGCAGAAAATTCACAGTAAAACTTGTCGCTTTGCATTACCTAGGTTCGCAAGCTGATTCCAGTTCTTGCTTGCAAGGATAGAACCTTGAAAGTTTTAAATAACGCACAACTGAATTTTTCTGTTAACGTTGATGGAATTCCTACATCTTTGCACCTTATGTTTGGGGATGGAGGCGAGATGGGAACTGATATTTTATTCGGAACCTCAGACGGGAAACTTGGTCTTATTTCCGTTTCGAGGTATGTATGATACTCTAACGTTTGTTCATGAAATCGAAAACAAACCAACCATACATAATCTTATATGAAGAAATGCTAACTTCAGTTCTGAAGGTTATCCGAAATGGACATTGGAATCTGATGTTAACGCAGGGGTCACATGCATGGATTTCTTTGATATTACTTCGGATGGAAATAAAGAGCTAATTGTGGGGTTTGACGACGGGACGGTCCATGTTTATGCAATCGATCCGGAAAACTACCTGAACACTGCTCCTCGTCTTGTATTCAGCCATGTAAATTAATTTGCCAAACAACTATTTCTTTGCACATTTGCGATCGAACTTTTTTTACAACTGATTGTATGGTGGTTATTGTAGTGCTGCAATGAAAGCATTACTGGAGTTCAAGGAGGAATTTTTGGGCACGATGGGTTTGAAGAAGTTGTAGTCGCTACGTATTCAGGTGCATTATATTTTATTCTGCCTACTGACATAGTATATTCTTTGACTAATATTATCTTCCTTCAATATCTATCTGCTCCTGAAATCGTATTAAAACATTTTGATAAATTGACTAGGATGGGTATTTGGTTTGACAACGGAAACCACAGACAAGAAGATCCGAGTGGATGATGGTAATTTCAGTATTTCTGAAGATACTCGTCAGAAGCTGATTAGACTAAAGTACAAACATTAAGCAATGAAATCGGTCTGAATTAATTTAATGTTGCAACTAATTAGTTCAGATCTTATAAAAAATAATCCTATTTATGCAGAAATGAAATAGAAGAGTTGCAGGCCCGAGTGGTCCAGGAAAGAGACAAATACCAAGCTGCAACACAAGGCAACCAGGGTGGATATTCAGCAGTACCTGTATTCTCGATGAATGAGAAAGTACATTGAAATCCAGAATTTCATAAATGTGGATCGATAATATATTTTGTGACGCAAATACTTACACTTGTATTTTCCCATAGTTTGTGCTGAATAAGGAAGATGCTTCATATCTGCTAACTTTAGAGGTGGAATCACCAATTGACACAATTTTAATACAGAGCGACGTACCGGTGGATTTGCTTGATGTTGAGAAAAATGCAGCAGTAGTTAGTTTCAGTCAATGTGATCCAGATGTATAGTTTTAAGACACAAACGTAACTTTATATAGCGTAATTTTTAATCTTTCACACACTAACCTTTTTATACCTCATTACATAGAGTAAGATGCCATGCATTTGATCCCAACAGGTACGCCAATCATAGTAATATCGTCCTTGCTTTCATTTATTTCAATTTTTGGACCTTTTTAAAACTATAACATATATTATTGATATTTCAGACCTTATAATAATTTGAAACTAAAAGGACACTTCAGCGTAGCTGAAATGCATTCATGGCTTTCAAACTGCATACCGGAAATGCCGGAACGACCTCCTGCATCAGGAGAAGCGAGTCTAACATTTGTTTCGTCATTTCTCGACACCTTGTTACATTGCGCTTATAGGTATAAAAGTTTCCCCTTTTCAATTAAAAATCAAAACTTGGTATGAGAATATAAGCAACGAGGGTTAGCCGGTATGAATGTTTCCTGTTTTCAATTAAACAGCAAAGGGGAAGCTGAATTTAAATCCGATAATGTGTCTACAATTTCCATTCTAAAGGATTGTATTTCGAAAGAAGCAACGAAAAAGAAAATTCAGCTTGATATTGATTGTGGTAATATTTTACATTTCTCATAAATTTTAGAATTATTGAATCAACACATGTTATTGACGCTATTCTATTGTTTTTTAACCAGAGTTTAATGAGGAGAGTGTTATGCACACGCTCCAGCTTATTCGACCCAAACTTGATGGATTTTTGACGCTATCAAAGCAGGTAAGCTTAGAGTTTCCCGCTACCTATTTCGTATGCATAGTTGGCTCCCATATACTCAAATTGTTAAGCCTAACAAGTTATTGTGATAATTACACAAATTGCCTGCCGTCTATTGCTTTTCATGCCCATATGTGCCATACCATTTACATACACACATTCTTTATTCTTGTAGGTTTCCCTGATTGATGTTCTGAAAGAAATCCAAGCACATGATCCGGACGTTGCAAATGTTCTGACACCCGAATACAGATATATAATCACAAACGCTGACAAACTGCGGACTAGTTTCAAACGACAACCTTCATACCTCGATCGTCTTTACGGTAAAAAAACTAAATTGCTTAGTAAGGTTATAGTCTAGCGATATTTTATTACGTACACTGTACAAAAACGAGAGAAAAACTGGCTACTGACTCATTAATTACGATATAATGTTGAATGTATAAAACACGATTCATCGTCAGAGTTTAATTATTGGTATGCGCTGGAATCCCACCTTAAATGCCAAAGGCCCTTCATTTCCAGGTTCACCTTTTCTTAACACTTGCGCTTACCCCTTTTACTTTGGTCTACAGTTGAATATGTACTATCTCTCAGACGCTACCCATCATACATCCTCTCTTATGGCCAAATTATGACAATGAAGTTGTTTAATGAGTTACAGAATGTTGCCAAACCCAACAAAAAAATGTCGATATGTCATATTCATCCGCTAATTGGAAGAATTACGATTTTCTAGGTATGATCACAGATTTGTACATCGATAAACATAAATACAACGGGATAAACGTGAAAACCAAGGTCCCAATGTTAATGGAAGTACTTGATCGTCACGATTTCAACGTTCTAGTCGACTTTTTTCAAACGCCTGCTCATGCTTTAGGGGGATCAGCATCCGGCTCCAGTCACAGGGACCATGTTAACAATTACTAATATACCAGTTATGTATATATAGTAATATAATCTTTAACATTTAAAATGTTATAAAAATTCTTACAATATGTATGTACTATTCAATAAGGTCAATACAGAGATCGGAAACAATTTCCTGATGAATATTATGTAATAATGTAATGATTTTCACAATTGCGAATCGTGCCTTTTCTTGTGCATTGCATGCTTTATTAGCATGCATACAAAATGCTCATGAATAAGCCCTCATTTGCATATCATAACAGAAATCAGGAAATGTAAGAAACACTAGAAACAGACAACGAAATGAATACATACGAATGTAAACAAAACTTGCACATATGTGGTGTGGTTGGTGGTGCAGTACTTAGACTGTAGACTGCACGTATCAATCGTTTCTTTGTACCCAGTATACACTGTAGTGGAGTGGGAACTTTGATTGGACTGTAGAGCAGAAAAACATCTGATGGGAAATGTCATCTCATCCTAGAAAATCGGGCTATTCGGATTTTTAGGAAATTTTACAGCGAAGCTTGTTGATTCGTACCGTCCAGACTGCAGCAAAAGGGTGAGGTTTAATTAAATTTACATAACTTCAGTACATTCAGAATCTCATATACTCTTATCTTATGTTGCATGTAAACTGTCTGTTGTTTTTATGTATTTTGTGATTAGTCATTGTAAGTTGGAATTTGGAAGTATAAAGTTTTTATTCATTTCGTCGAAAGTGAAGGGTAAATTTCAATTTCCTTTTAAATTTGATTCAAGTGACACATTTTGATTTGGCCGTAGGCTGTGGCTCTATACATTATACATCATCTAGGGAGGACCGTGGATAAAATAAGAAACCCAGGATTTTTCACAAATTAACTTGTGGGGTCCATATGTAATACTTTTGGTTTGATTTTAACTGCTTGGTTTGGTTTTGGTTTGTCTTGCGAGATTCAGAGATTTTGAGTCAAGAGTAGAAAATTAATTAAGGTAGCTAATTGGTTGATAGTAATAATATCATCGGCCAATTTGGCCATTGGTGATTGGCCTGAAAGTTAGTCTTAGTAATACCACCATCCATGTTAGTTGTTATTTTCAAATTCCATTTCTCACTCGTCATTTCGTTTACAATTTTTTAGTATAGTGTGTCAATCAAGTAAATGTACCTGCTGATCAAGGATAAAGCATATGAATCGAAATGCGCAAGCTATGCTGCGAAATATATAATTGACAATATTAGATACTTATTACTTATCAACTGGTGTATACAATCAAGATCAATCCTATTCATCGATCAGCTTATCGATTTAAAATATGACTTATCCATATTTCTTTGAAACTTTTTTAAAAACGATTTTAGACCAGCCAAAACTATTAAGTTGTTAGGGATTAGATTAGTAGAGATTTTCAATTTTCCTGTCGCCTGTTATCAATTTTGTGCCATAAATGTCGCAATTTGTTGTTCAATACATACTCTATATTGTATTTTTTGTGCAGCAACATGAATAACATGAGGGACGCGAGCCTTGATGCAGAAGATATTATAGCAGAACCGGAGGAACTGGAAGGATATATATCAATTGGTAAAATTTAAAAAAAAGTCAAAATATACATGTGTTCGCCGAATTGTATAAAATTCTTACTTATTTCATTGTAGCACTGAGGCTCCTACATGCTTACGGGTGGTATATAATCGCAGCGGTGTTTGGTGTTTATTTTTATTATAAAAATCGCATCTCTAAACGGAGCTCTTCTGCTGGCGTTGGAAACGCTGCACCAAAAACTACGGAGGGTAAGATTGTTGGGTGCTTCAATTTACAATTTATTGTTTATAGTTCACTCACTGACTGTGATTTACCGCAGTCATTCATTTAAGCTGATCCGACGCTTAAAATTGAAATATCTCTTTGAATCTGTTTGTGCTATTCCTCAACAAGTGTTACTTTAGATATGTGTTATTCCATGTAATTGCAGAAATTCAAGCTTGGCAACTGAAAGAGGAGCAGAGACTGAAAGCTGTACAGAGACTTCAAGAAAAGTATGCTCAAGATTCTGCTGTAAAAGCTGAAAAGCAGAAAAAGGTCGAGAAAGTCTTGTTTTTCTGATTAGCTAAGATTTATAAAGATTTACAAGATTTATTTATGAAAAACGCAGTTTGATGAGGAGAAAAGAAATGCAAAGTTAGAAGAAATGCAAAAGTTGACTGGAAAAATTGATGTAGGACAAAAAGTAGGAGGTGCAGGTGGAGATAATAAGAAGACCAAGTCCCTCCGTTCAGGTTAGCAATTTGAAAAATTAATTAATTAACCAAAACTGAAAAATAGTAGAATAATATTGCTGACATTTTCTATTTAGAGGATATTCAATGTATTTAACACTCAAGCTTTTGCATCCCTTAACATTATTCAAGAGCAATTACAACGAACGAATTCCAAATTGTAGAATTATCTTTGTACTATTTTTAATTTGAAAATTATTACACTATTGAATAGAATACAATCCGTTAATGGGTGATCAGGGGAGCAGCAGCAGAGTTTGCTTTCGAAGACCTGGCGGCGGCAGTGGTGGGTGAGGTTAATTTTCCACAGACATCTCGAAGTACCAGCTAGATTCGCATCTAGTAATTAAAGTTATTGTAACTTTTTCACTTTTCTGATTGTGATCAGCATTTAGTGTTCCTGGTATTCGAGTTTCAGTCTGTGATTTATTTGTCGCTACTCCCTTCGTAATTGTTATTTTCCCGATGCAATTTGCTTAAAATTCACCAGTTTGGTTAAAGTTTACGTTAGTCTCAATTTTAATGCCCGTTGTTTTAATAGAAACATGTGGAAAGTTATGAATTGAAGGGTTTATTCGTTCCGCTGTTTTAATCAGCATTACGCTATCGGTGTTGCCAGTCTTTTATGACGTCGTTCGTATAAATGATTATAATGTCAAGACGAGTGACTGATTTAGTTAGGATATGGCAAATCTGTGCTGTAAATGCTCAAAATTGTAAATTGGTGCAATTAGAGATGTATAAAAACCAATGTACCTCTCTATGTATAAAAATGCTATTATTTTCGCATTCTGCATTCAACATTTTTTGGTTGATTATTTATCACTGTATCTTACGATTAGTTAATCATCCACTACCGTTCTAACACATTTTGTATTAAATCCTGTAAATATACGTAAATGTATGTTTGTCAAATTGAACCGAGATTTGTTTCGTAAATTTGGATTCGATAAAGTAATATTGGTATTAATTTAATAATAGAGAATAAGATATACAGGAAAAGATTACATTATATTAAAAAGCGAAATTTTGAGGATATAAAGTATGTTGAATGTTGCTGTATAAACATGACGAAATCGACACCAAGTGCATGACAATATTTTCCAAGTTGTGCTAATAAAGAGAAAAATTATTTGAAAAAGAATACGGACTCGTTGTTTACGAAGTTTTATTTAATAATAATTATGATTATATAAGCATACTACACGTACCAATCCAGCAAGTCCAGTACATCGTATGGATGATAAGAGCTGACGGATTTTTTTTTGTATTTTAACTTCTTTTTTACCAATTTTAACAATTTTAAGTTATAACGTATTTATCTGGATACAGTGGATTTTCGAAAGATAAAGATATACTGTTATTTTCATGGTATTGTCTCCATTACCTTTGACCTTTGTATGTATACTTAAAATATAAATATCCATAGGCATTACAACGGAGGTATAGAATATGTATACGCATTGTTATTGTTGGTAGTCATATTAAATCCCGTGTCCTCGTTTTAAGAAACAAAGATTTAATATAAAAATCTATACCAGTGTTTTACTGGTCGAAACAACAAATCTTCTGTTACGGAATCGTGATGTTGTGTTTGTGTTGTACAGTTGCACTTTAGCACTGTACGCAAAGGCATATTATGCATATCCTTAGGAAACTTGAGCTGGCCCACGTATGCGGTAGAAAAGTTGTATTGGATAAGGTAAATTCTTTCATTTGTATGGGCAGCAGAAGCATGAAGTAACAGTGAGTGAGTGAGCTACTTCCGTGTTATGCTTCTGGTAGATTAAACGAACGAAGGTTGGACCATTAGTTCAGCTAAAGTCCAAGCAAAAGCTTCTAATTTCTCGTCCCAATTGCAACAGCCAATATAATAGAAGCATCGAAGTCCCTTTCGGCTCGACCCCTTCCAGAACCAGCCAATCTAGTTCAACTTCCTATGTTATCCAGAGTCCACGACCACATACCTCAGAAAAAGCATACATCTGCATCACCGGCAGTGTTCCGTTGAAACCAGTTTTACGTATCCTTTACTTTACACTCTACATTGCATACTTCGTATCTCATATTTATTTGCTACACTTGCTATATTCATTACAAGAAAAAGAATTACCTTTTAATTTACCATCATCACTTTTATTTCAACTAATTGTAAGTAATGCCAATAATCCTTATTGATGTAGAGAACGATTGGACAGAAACTTGAAGCTCTGCTTCGCCCTTATCGATATAATCATTGGCATTATATTCTTTGTTTTACAACAGTACCTGGTTTTTTTTATTCTCAAAAAAAATTCACACAAAGCTTCATTTGCATATGGAGAAAGCCATGAACAATTAAATTAAAATGCCTTGTACGCTTTAATATAAAAATAAATGGCACGGCCTTTCTTGTCTTTGGTTGCAAATGTATGAAAACTATAAGTGTCACCATAAGAAAGTTGTGGTGGTTAGATCTCTTAACTGGTGATAAGCACATCACATTATCACATATCATAAGATCATATATTGAGCTTTTAAACAATATTTCCCATTGACCCTGTCAATAACTAAACACGACAGTACCCAGGACCTAATAACTTACAATTAGAGCTAATTTTTTATATTTTATTTTTATATGCACTATATTACAACGTCAAAAATAGACCATTCATTTTTTAATTGCCAGCCAATTGTTTATTGTTCGCAAAGCAGTGCACATAGAAAATGGGTGGGGTCGCGGTTAAACCGTTGAGATAGCAGGTAATAAGTAATCTTCGGGTTAAACAGGTTATTTTCCAAACTTTTTGGTTGTATGTAAGCTAACTATTACCTGCTATACTTAATACTTGTGGTTGTAACTCTAGTCATTACACACTGTGCCAGAAGCTGTTAACTGTAACATGCTATTTTAACCATTCAATAATTTCACCTTATTCTAAATGCTTCCAGTTGTATCAAAAAACGGACATTCAAACATTAACTTGTGTGTAGTA
>JAHZNA010001982.1:0-21945 GCA_027743935.1 Sinodicranocentrus sp. ZH6
AAACAAATAAAAAGAATTTTTAAAAAATCTTTATGTATACAAATTTATACAAAATATACTGCATCTAAAATCTATAGTAAGCAGGAAAAATTGTTGGAAAATCTGTGGGGTGCGGCTATTTTAAAGCAAGGTATGCATAGGCATCACAACCGAGCAACGCTAGGAAAACCTCATAAGCTTTAACATGGATCGTCTTCCAATCACTTTTATACAGCAGGATACTTGTGCTGTTATGGGTACACGTGCACCTAAAAGAGTCAACACGTACAATGCAGTGCTACATTAGATATACTGATGTGTGCAAAAGCACTCCGTTCCATTTTGACTTTCACTTCAAAAAAATCAAATGCCAACGTTGGGAGAAAATCCACTCATAAATTCAGCTCCTCTCATTTGACCAATCTTTTATTACTTTCCTCACAATACCACTCTACAAAACTTCCAAATTTACGGATATTCCTTTTCATATTCTGCATTATAACCCTAGAGCGTCGACCCTGTTCAGCAACGAACGACGTACAAATGCATTTGTAAGAAGAGTTCATAGACAGCAGAACAATATACGTACCCTTTCACTCCACTGCTTTCTCACTTTATTGGCAGTAGTAACACTATGAGCAACGGCAATATTCCCCGGTTGTGATGATGAGAGCTAATCCCCGATAATAACGATAATGAAATTCCATGCTGGAGCCAAGAATTCCAGCTATGAAAAGTCTCATAATTTTAACTCCTTTTGATATCACCCTTTCTCATTTTCATGCCTCTCTTGTAGATCATTCCTCGACAACAATACAAACGTAGGATTTAGAGATGGCCGAAAGAGCGTTGTTCATGTATTGAACATTCCCACTGATATTATGGGTCCCTTTCAAGTGGATTGACTCTATCGTAATAATCCTGCATTTTGTTTAACTTGTACAAGGTAAGATATGTATGATATTCGAGAATTAAAATAAAGTCATATACGTTTCCGCCTGACTTCTACATACTTTATCAATTTATGATTTGCAAGGGTTATGAGATGAAAAATTGTTGAGAGAATAAATGTTATGCATAAATGTAAATGATGTTCATTTAAAGCATCATGCTTAATTATCAGTAGCACTACGAATGCCACCATAGTCATCAGTTAATTACAGACAAATTAATTATTAAATCCAAGGCATACGTCCGTTTGTACCACAAATGGAGAGGAACCAGTGCAAACGGAAATTTAAGAAAGCATAAGCTCATTTTATGACGTGGATGGATAATGCCATATTTATCGAGTTAAAAATTCAATAAGAATCTAGAAGAAACACATGCAATGCACTTTTTTAAAAGGATTCCTGTATTATTAGCTTGCCGCATTTTCCAACATGTGCGGAACATTTGCAAAGGTCAATCAATCTCTTAGTTGAAAATTTAAAATGCAGATACGTCAATCCTCCTCCTCATCAATACCAACTAGTAAACTCAAGCTTGACACATCATGCTTAAGTTTACCAGTTTTTGGCTATCATCCTTCCACAAAAGTTGTGCTCAAGCGACGACGTAAAAAGGTGAGGGAATAAGTGTGTTTGAAACATTACATGAATTATTCTCTGCTTTGGACTATTGCTGTTTTTATTGCTTCTCCATACTTGGGGTTTCGGATGGACATAATTTTCACCGCTGGCGATTGCCAAGAAAAACAATTCTAAACTATGGGAAAACCTAAGCTTGTTAAAGGTCCGACTAGCTGTTGGCTGTGATGATATTGCTGTTGCAGGTATGTATTTGCATGGCGTTTGGTGAAATAACTGCTTTTAAGGGAGCACTTTGTTAAATTTTTTGTGAGATTCTTAAGTACCTTTGCAACGTTTTTCCGCTAAATTCACTAAAAAAATGCAAAAATGACAATTATCGATTCTCTAAACAGTTATCCCAATATACTGCATCACAAGATGGGAGGCAAAAATAATGGCTTTATTGTTTTGTGGCTAGTTGAGTGTTCGCGAGGTCTCATGCTTCCAGCGATAATTGTGGTGGCGTGGCTTGATAAAAATCAACAATTATAGCTTCCTCTTAGATACATGTAGTTATCAGTACAATAACCACCGTAATAAGTTCAGTGTACCTATATGTCACCTAAAATGGCTCATTCGTGTTCAGCTCGATAGTGAAGCCGAATATTGTTCAGTCATTCGTTGATGTTTACCTAAAGAATATCTGGGGTTATGCGAGATATCATACGCACTCCAATGATGACAAACTTCTGTTTTTTGTCATTTTCTATCCGTTTTTCAACGTATTAGACACATCATGATATTCATAATTTAACAGAATTGCCAACAAGTTTAATACCTGTATTTACGGTTGTGCAGCAAATTTTGCTGTCAAATTGCTCTAAACTATTTCCAAAAAAGTGAGCGTCAAAATACAAGTGTCAAAATGGTCGTACCTTCTTTTCTTGTCGATCGTAACGAAGTTGAGCCAGTAAATTCAAATAATGTGGAACTCGAATTGTCCAACCATTCGGGATATCATCATTATCCCACAGCACGGGAATATGAACCAGGTCAGTGGCATTGAAAACATTAAAGAGCTAGAGATGTGCTCCTTAAATTCAGGATAATTCAACATTTTAATTTTACAGCTGGATTGACTTTCCTAATGATGACGACTTCCATAGCATGGATTATGCTTCCAGGCGTAGGTTTGTTTTACTCTGGAATGGCTCGCAGTAAAAGCTCTTTAAGTTTAATGATGCTGTGCTTGTGGTCATGCGCTATCGTATCCATCCAAGTATGTTTTCTGCATTGCTGTAGACCTTGATATCAGTTATTGATGGCCGATTTTGAATTAGATATCTTTTGTTCGAAATATTTCAGTGGTACTTGATTGGATTTACTCTGTGCTTGAGTGACACTGGAGGTAAACTGATAGGAAACCTGGATCATTTACTTCTGCGAGAAATCGGAGACAAACCGTCATTCACCCATGACCAAGTTCCGTTGTTAATGGCAAGCGTTTGGTATTGTCTCTTTGCAGCCATTACTCCAACTGTCTTCTTAGGAGCGATTGCTGAACGAACCCGGTTTTTCCCCACTGTCGTTTTTATCTTCTTCTGGACTACAATCGTGTTTGACTTCTTGTGTTATTGGGGGTGGAATAAAAATGGATGGAGTTTTCATCTTGGCGGTGAGTTTCAATCTTTAAAATTATTTCACAAGAAGCATATTATAATGTTTTATTATGTTAACTTTGTACGAATTAATCTCCTTTATTGCTGCAGTGTTGGACTTTGGAGGAGGTAAAATCAAGTGTATTTTTGACTCGTCAAAATGATGAAAAATTCACTTCTTTAGGTTTTCTCATTTTCTGCTGAAACTGGCTATTTGCGGTTTGGTTTGTATAACACCTGCTTCAGGTAAATGCTCATTAATTATATCCCAAGTACTTACTCGTAGTGACTTCTCAACACACCACTATTCATTTCATAATTTACTGCAGGTTATGTCACACCAAGCTCCAGTCTTGTATTTGGATTCGCTGGAGCCCTTTGCTGCAACTTCGCCATGTCCTCCAAGAAAATACTCCGCGTTGACGATGCCTTCGACGTCTTCTCCTGTCACGGCGTGGGTGGCATTGTTGGAAACCTGCTTACAGGAGTTTTTGCTCAGCGGTCAGTTGCCGCTGTGGACGGACAACACATTGAAGGTGGTTGGCTGGATGGACACTGGGCACAAATTGGTTATCAAGCAGTTGACACTGCAGCAGGTTGTTATATCTTATCTAACCTTATTAGCCCTTTAAACAAAACAATTGATTTAACTTGCTTCTATTTGATTTGCAGGATTTGCATGGTCTTTCTTCTTTACAGTTATTATCCTATTCTTCATTGACAAATTTCCTGGCATGCATCTCCGAGCACCTCCGGAGGTCCAGCTTGTAGGCCTTGATAGAGTAGAACTAGGTGTCGGCATCTATGAGCATTTAGATAATTACGAAAATGACAGAAATCGTCGCAAAAGCAGTGTAACAGCGATGCAACCCAATGTTATCGCTATAAGCACCATCTCCGAAAACGGACATGGTTCACACCATCTTATGATGAATGGAAATGGGTTTATCAAGGAGGGAGTACAAGAATTAGCAGATGTAGACACATCCGAGCATATTTGAATGAATACTCGATTTTTTGGACTTTGGTTCCCAACTGCGTTTTTTATTTGCTTAAGTGAACAGCGTTTATTATGCGCTGTTATATAATTACATTACACCCTTTACATGCATTCCTACCCAATAAGCACTCATTGTTGCGTAAAACGAACAAAAATTCCCCAAAAGTCACAGACGAGTGGTTTGATCCTTTGGTATACATGCAGTATGTTTTTACTATCCACTGCGACAATCGTCCGATCATCCTCCCACAAAAGCACTTGGTGTCGTCGCCTAGCTTATGACTTTGTTGAAATATATGCATATGAATAAAAACATGAAGAAAACGAGAGTAGAGGACGACTCGACGGATAGTTTTATTATTATGTATTGTCCATCGTCCAAAGCTTTTAGCCAAGATCTTGCGTCGACTGGAAAGTTATTACATGCCATCAGTGGAATAATAATAACAATAATGATATTATTGTACATGAAGAGTTTGCGTTTTGGCTGAGCGAGTGAGTGACTAATGTGATACATGAAGTGAGAGAGTAAGAGCGGAGGGGATGTGGAGAGGGGGCAAGCAATGAGGGTAGCAAGCACCGAAGAATACTGTTGTACTTCAAGATTCCGAAGTGAATATAATATTATGTGTGTATCTTTGTGTAGAATGCAGTATGGCACACTCTCCCATCACATTAGATCATAGACGCAGACAGAATAAGAACATCACGACAGCACGAAAAACCGTCATTTTCGTCAAAAGCATTCTTTCTCTAGGAAATTCTTTTCTCACATCAAACATCACATCACTTGCATCTGACATGAGTCGGGTGAGAGTAAAAGACACAGCAAGCTTGCACTACTCCACAGTCGAACGACGATATGGTTTCTAGCTTTCAAAATCTTTTTATATTTTTATGATAGATTAGGCCAGGGGATGGGATATTATGCATTAGAGAAAAAAATGTTACAAGGCTTTTGCCGTCATCCCCAATTACAGCAATTTGGAGAGGAGAGGACATTAAGATCCAGAAGTGAGATGACGGATGTATGCATGCGTGCAGATATGTATGAACAAAATCTGTGAATTTCTTGTATTTTACGATGATTAGAGTTTTATCCTTTTTCGTTTTTTATATCCTTCATAAACTGATGCCGTGCTTATAATCACGATGACGTGTCACACATTTGACTGTGAAATATGTAACATGGAAAAATTCCAGACTCTCTCATCCATTTTTGTGACAAATCCTGCACATGTTTTCAATTAGTGTGAATGAATATTCTGCATATTATGGAAATTGTCACACATTCCTAATAATAATATAGTAACTGGTGTTTTAGAATAAAAAGCCTATTGGTAAAACACCAGGAGAGATTTGTTCGAGCATTTACTTTTGCAAATACAATGCGTAATTTGAGTCATAAATATCAGAAGGAATACAAAACATGTAAGATACTTTTAATTCAACATGATGCATAACAAATTTAGTAGGCATCAACTTTCACACAATTTTTCTAGGAAATTAGCTGCAATATTTCCATTGAATTGAAAATTGACTTTTTGAACAAAAAGAGTGCTAAAGTAAATATATATCTCCATTTCCAATCTGTCCATCCCGTTTTTTGTTATCTTTTCCTGTGAGTGAAGTGATTAGAGAGAAGAATGGGCGTAAAAGAGGGGGATGGAAAGGTATATTGTGATTTTAGTTTTACAGACAAAACGAAGATGTGTGCATGTATTGAATGTCTAGTAGACCCAGCTACCTGAACTTACTCGACTTCATCTGTCTATATCGAACAAAAATATTACTCTTACATGATGTTTGAAAATGGTGTTCTGTGCTGCAACTGTTTCTTTTTCGGCTTGTCATCGCGTCAATCTTACACATACTCATGAGTGAATCATGAATGAATATTGTTACAAGGACTTGTCAAAATCATCATAATTGTCAGCAAAGCATTGTCATACTAGGTTGTCTATGTGCACATAAGTAAGATGCACAAAGGATCAGAAGTGGAAGTTATGCAACTTCTTCACGTCAACCCTGTAACTTTCGCACCTTTTTGTTCATAACACAATCAAAACATATTACTTGACTGGAAGTTTTTCAAGCTAAATTACTTCTACTTCTACAGCCATCAACCTCTCAACAGTCGCCTCAACTTATTTTTCTACAATTTCATGGAGGTATATTGAACTCGAATTCATACTTTGGTTAATACATCAAATGACAATGTAATAAAATAGGTATTACACTCGTAGTTTTACAGCATAGCACAAGTACCAATGACAAAGTGTCAAGGATAGAACACGAAAAGAATTTTACAGAGATAAAAATCTTACAACAAAATGGTATTTTGGTCCAGAGTATCTACATGGGCTTACTAAAAATGATTATAATGCCTTAGTATAACATTATTCATTTTGTTGTAAACGAATGAGTCAGCAAATCTATAACAACTTAGAAAGTGCATCATACTTTCCTGAAGTGGGATGCTTTCAATTTCAATTTCAACAACTTATACATTATATACAAGCACTAGAGTTTATTGTAATCAAAGTTCTTTAATTTTGGGATCTAAAATCAGATTAAACTGTTTAAGACGTTACGTAGATGCATACGCTGCCAACTTGAAGTTTTATCAAGTTCAAAAGAGTTAGGCTGCCAAAATGTCTTTATTATGCAGTCACTTTTTTTACTTGGATCGAAACACAAGCGAGTAGGAGCAAGGTGAGACGAATAAAAGTTATTGGCGTTCTTGATTTTGGGGCATTGTGTTACATTCATAACATTTAATTTTTCCGAATTTTACTCAAAAATTAACTTTTATTAACGAAAATACAGTTTCTTGACAAAATATCTAGTATATGTAAACGCCTAATTCCAGATATATGAACACGATTTATGCTGTTCAAACTTTAACAATGGTGTCTTGGCTTGCGAGAACTTTTCGTTGCAGTTTATTATAAAAGTTACGTGTTAACAGCATTGTTCGCGAAAATACTTTACCGAACACTGTTATTGTCATTATTTTCCTCGTTGTTTTCATTCAAATCCGGCATTATGTCCACAACTGCTTTATTGTTATTCATTACAGACTCTTTATCAGAATCCAAAATATCCTTACTTTTAGGAGTTGTTGGAACTACAAGCAATGTCCAACTTTCATCACAGTGAGCTACTGGCTGTGACAACGTACTTTCTCCAAAAACTGCTAGCTTGGAACCACTCAGCTCGTTTGTGAAATCGAGAACTCGCTTTATAGAAAATAACTCAATTTTCATCCCAGACGAACATGTAAGGATTTTTTCAGAGTCCATCCACTTAAGAGTGGGGTAAGGTAAATTCCCGGTGGATTTATTGGTAGTGGAGATTTGCTGTTGGTGGAAAACAGGGAAGAAGAAACGTGCACTTTTGTCTTCATCCGGTTCTGCCCCCGGTTGACGGACCTTGATAATCATAGGCTCTCCAGATACATGAAAAATCGATAGACAGCCACACAGTGTTATGCAGGCAAAGTAGGCATCTTCTACGAGCCATTGCACATCAGATATCCAACACTCCCTTTTAAAACGCACAAGTAAAGTTATCACAATCGTTTACAGTTAAGTTGTCATACTTGGAAAGTCACCTCTTGTAAAAGGTGGTCCCATCATAATCTCCGTGATTACACACAACAATGATTTGCCTTTCTAGCTTGACTGGGTCTTCTGGGTATGAAGGCAAGTGTTCCACGTGAATATACATGCCCAAGTGTGTATTAACAACTATTGCTATTTTCGTACAATCTGATGAAAGCCTATGGTATAGTATATATAGTCAATAACAAAATTAGATGTTGGTCAATTTTTCAAAACAATTCTCAACCATTGGAATTTACACCTCGCCACATATCTTGATCCCAAGTTAATTGGTATTCCTTGCTCTCCTAATACCCAATCCAGTTGATATTTAATTGTTTCCCAGGATAATGTGAACCGGTCCGCACTTCTTTTCACAATCCCATACGCAAGTTCTAGCTGAAGATCTACAAAAGCAGCATACAACATACTTCCTCCAATGGCAAGGTTGTTATTAGAGTCCTAAAACACAAATTAAAATTCAGAGTTTTGAAAAGCATAAAAAACAACAATATATTAAATACTTTAAAATTTCAATAAGACGCTTACTGAAGTATAGCATAGTCTTGCTTCAAACCAAGGCACCCCTTTATCTTCCAACCACTTGCACACAAAATTCTTGTCCATAATGATCCGATGCCACCGACCAGCAACTTCATCTCCTTTGATGTTAGCTATACTTCTCTCTCGAAGGACTGTTTCGTAAGACGATAAAAAGATGAAACAGTCTTGTGGGCCAAAAGCACAGAAAATGGCAAAGCCGTCTGGAACTGCAGTTAGATAAGGAAAAATGGATTTGTACTGTGGTGAAATGCCCGACACCCAGCTTTCCTGCGTCTTATTTGTTTGTTCGTTGATTTCTGGGGAAACATGGGTATTGCTTTTGGAAAATATTCCAAATACGTTCCAGAGTCGTCTTGATATTCGTTCATACCATCCTGTGTGTTGTTGCAATTTGATAAAGTATGGCTTCCGTACATGTTTCACAGTTTTAAAACTTTTCGTTAAAACAAATACGTCGCCAGAAGGTTGAATCCCGAACAAGAGATTACCTGAATTAGATTAGAAACTTATTGTTAGTGGCTTACTTCGGACCATTAAGATGCATTTCATTGCACCATTTAACATTTTTATGCGGATAAGTTTGAACGTGCTTAGTTTTCTATACCG
Organism: Sinodicranocentrus sp. ZH6; assembly: GCA_027743935.1. NCBI lineage: Eukaryota > Metazoa > Arthropoda > Collembola > Entomobryomorpha > Entomobryidae > Sinodicranocentrus > Sinodicranocentrus sp. ZH6. Next base: position 8,924 of record JAHZNA010001982.1, read on the forward strand.
TCTGAAGTTAAATGATATCCTAGGGATTGTCGAATCATCGATGTGGCAAGGAGTGACTCAAACATTTTAAATGCTTGTAAATTCAGCAGAGCAAACTTCGAGCCGTTGTTAATCACTAAATCTAACTGTCGAGTGTTAAGATGTGGAAGTCCATTTATTCTATCCTATAACCCGTAAATAGGAATTTGTTCAGTGATTGAAAGAGGACTTATATGCAAGCTCTAAATTTCTTTAGAGGTCTACGTTAGTGGGAAACGATCATACCTCAGCAATCAGTTGTTTTGAAAGTGCGACGATACTCCAATTTCTTTGACACCCTTCATCAAAATCTGGTATCCCAACGGTTGCGAATTTGTCTAGAATTATAACCTTCATGCTCGTGGAAGAAAGAATTTGTACACGGAGACACTCCGCGACTCTGGTAGTTCGGGAATTACAAAGAGATCAGTCAGGAATAAAGTCGATTGATTTGTTTATTCCCCTCGAGCCGACACGTTTTCTACAACGGCAGTTTTTGTTTAGACTTTGCAATAGATTTAATGCGCACCGACAATACAGCCTGATGTGAACAATAACACCTGTTCATAAATCTAAACAACATTTTGCCCGAACGAGGAGGTTTTTTTTCTTTTCATTTACCGTTTATCCATTGTTTCCTATCCTTATTGAAATTATACATTTTTCAAATCATAATCATCCATAAGTTAACTTAACCGGAGGACATAATAACTGGCTGAGGTAATATGTACAAAAAAGCGTCTATGACAACATGCTACATGCAAAATACAACAAACTGTTCCAAGAAGGTAGGTGCAGCAGTTTTTAATTAAAATGCTACAAGTATTTACCGATGTCTATGTCCTCCATCGTGCCATGGACCTTGAAAAATGATGTCTATACGATCGGGAATCGGGATCAATACTTTTGTCGGTTCAAATGCTGTATCCCTAACAGCTTCATAAAATCTACAAAACTGTATATTTAACCATGCAGTAAAACTCTGATTTATAGAACACTGGAACATATAACACTTCAATTTATTAATTTGAAATAAGCTATACAAACTGATTTAACATAACATAACTAACATCTGAAAATAAATAACAAAAAACACCAACTTAAGCATGCAATCGTCACTCTTTCTAACATTAACTTTTACAAATTAGATAAGAAACAAAGTCCTTAAAGATAGCAAGGATACATAAATACCTGTAGCCATTTTCGTTTCATCGAATTCATCCTTATCTACGAGTACAACTAGAGTGTCACTGTCTTCTATATAACAACACATTCCATCTTGCTTATTTAGAATTTCCATCACAAGCCTACAAGGATACTGATATATTCTGTACTCGTTCAACTTTGGAAACCTGAAGTGCTCCACCAGTTGATGCAGAAATTCAGCAGGTCTTATGTTGGGTATCTCCCCGCAGCTACCGTAAGATACTTTTTCCAAATTTACCATTGTGAGTCTTAGTAATTGTATCTCACTTATAGATAGTATATTTCCTAAATGAAGACTTACAATTGAGCAGGGTAATTGAGACACATTTCGAATTTCTGCAAAATGTAGCTGGAGACGGTCTTGGTTGAATAATAAAGGATTCCTCAAATACAGATGACAATGTTTCAGCTTTTTGTATCGAGAGATTGATGCACAGTCAAAAACGTTCGGTCGGAAATGATTCGTTGAAATCTCTAAACGCTCAAGAGTATCTTCACAAGCGGGTATAAAATGGTCCAAAGTATTGTGCGTAGCTCGAAGAGTAATTTGAAGCTCCAAACTTTTTAACTGCACTTGATTTTTAATGAACTCCCGCTCTGTAAATAGTACAAGTAAACACATGCCTCGCTCGTACAAAAAAATAATTGTAGCTCCCATAAAGATCAAACGATAATGCATACCTAGTTCTTTCCACTGCTCTCCAATGTCATGCCCGAATACAATACAATCCATGCGCAAATATTCCAGTTTAACTTGCATAAGGTTTTCACGTAGTTTTGGATAATGGTCTACCAGTAACGAGGATTGTGACTCATCATCAGTTACGATATAAAAGACTTGAGATTGACTAAATGACAATCTTTTCAAAAATTGACGGTGCTTTGCAAGAAACAAAACCCAGGCCACATAAACACAGAAATTCATGCATGAAAAGTATGCTCGAACATAAAGTGAAGATAATACTGGAAACGAAGCGTTCCGGAAAAACCAGGACATCTTGGATGCACTAGTCTTTTTTCCGATGCATATCTATTCAAAAAATAATAGTACTATTTAAAAATAATAATTATGGTTTCACGATAAGAGAACTTGAAAGTTTCCCAATACTTACGTCCAAAGTTGTCAGGGTTGAAAAGTTCTGAAAATCGATTTTCTTCAGCATTTGTATCGAAGTAGATAAAAAACCAGTGCTGGAAATAGAGAGCGTTTGAACGTTCCTGACTTGCGGTAGAATATTCACAAGATCCAGTCCAGACATCGACTGCTTTACATTTTTGAGTAGCAAGTGGTCCTCTGCAAATCCAGTGGAGAGGGAATACGGCAGATCTTCTCCACAATTTTTATTGAGGAATGCGCCAACGTCTCCCCCTATTATTAGATGATTTATTGTTCTACAAAACAACTCTGGAGGATATGGAACAATTCCAGTTGTTCCAGTCCGAAGCGTTGGTCCTTTCCGTATTCTCGTATTCTCTAATCTTGACAGCATCAAGAACTTCCAGGGGATGCTTTCATCGAGTCCAGCAAAACTTTTAATTGTGTGGTCGTTCAAAGTGCCTCTAAAGCATGTTTTAGACCCAATTATAGAAGACCATTGCTGACATACGAGACGTGCACTAATTCCGGATTCTCGATCATTGTGTAATACATATTCAAGAATATGGTCGACCAACTAAAAAAAACATTTTTAACAAGTTATTCACAACCATAATTTATCATTTTCATAATTACGCATTTTTAAAGAACTCGATGCAGAAGTGTACGTAATATCTTACCTCAACTGGAAGTTTATCAAAGGTCCCACTACTACAAGACGCGTTGTTCGCAGATCTATCAAAGTCAGTCACACATTTCGATCGCTTCAAAGATGAACCATCTTCAATTTCCCCTACTTTATTCATTCCAAATCTAGCTTCTAGCAACTCAAATTAACACTTGAAAATTACAACACAAATTATTGGTAATTATGTCCACGTGGAATTGCCACACTGTTGACTGTACTCAGCTTTCTGATCTTTTAAAATTTTCAACTGACTTTCTATAACGCTCTACCTCAATAAGAAGACGTTAATACAACAAACCAATTAATCTTTTAGCAAGAAAATGAAGCGACTGACTGAAGATTTCCGTTTGATTTTCCAGGTGAAATATTCACTTGCCACTCCATTTTCTAACCTTGATATCTTTGTACTTCCCATAATGGAAAAATGAACAGTTATACGTACGTCAAAAAACTTTCATCCTCACTCACTCGAAACCACAATTCCTTGAAAGCAAGTTTAAATTTTATAAAGAAACTAGATCATCATCATACGTCACATAGGAGGATAGGGCACGATTATATGATAAGGTTGAGCCATACAAAAGTACATTGAGTACATTCACCTATGCCATGCATATAAAGGGTACAGGGGAACATTTGCTTTTCCAGAAAAAGAAACTTTTCCATTCAGTTAAAGTTAAAATGCCAAGTATACAAATTTGCTGTCACGTCACGACACGAACGCATCCTCTCTAGGAAACTGTACTGTGATGCTTGATGCTACTTTGTAAAACTTGAGGAAAACCTTATCGACATCATCAATGCAAAATACCATTGACAGCATTCACACATTTATAATGACACAACAATAACAATGCTAACGAAAAATAATCCAATAAAGACAGTTCAATAAAGTTCAATTCGTGTTACTTACGTAGTTCACTGACCTTTGACGTGTACTCAGTAACCTATTTCACCAACACCATTGAACTCATGTTCAACCTTGCTTATATGAATGATTGAACTGTGTGAAATGAACGAAAGTGCATCATGTGGAAGCAGAACAGGTAAGGTGCAACAAATGTTTATTATGTCATTAGCGTAAATATTGACTGAATTAATTCCATCGGAGTGTTTATACAAATAAACTTTTTAGACAAATATACTGAAAAATTGAGCATACACACTCAGTGTTTATTTCATTGAACTATGTACATATACAATTTAAAAAATACTAACTTGAACTTAGACTAGACTAACCGTCATGTCAGACTAATTGAAATTTAAAGAATCGACACACTTGATACTAAATACCAAAAAAATGCATGATCAACAATTCTTTTTCATATTTATTGCCACTTAAAAATAAGCAATTTTACGTAAGTTATGTTGTATTTGTATGTACGCTATTTCTGAACACATCAAACAAATTAGTTTTGCAAGCTTTAGCTTTGCTAACCTTATCTCTATTTTGATTTCCTGTGACGCAAGTTTCTTCCGTTGATCGTTTTTGTTGTGTCGAAGGGTTGGACAGGATTTTCCTGATGATGTGTCCCTGCAGCAGTATCATATTTGGCGATTTTACGTGGACTCCTTTGCTGGATAAGTTGGTTTTCTATGATTTAACACAAATTAAATATTTAGGTAGAGTACTACTAACCAATATAATGCAAAACGAATTTTGAAATGATTGACCAACGCATGGCTTATGTATTCCAATTAGGACCTATTGTCACACCTTCATTTTCAGTAGTCTGCTTATCCGCTTCAAATTCACACGTTCGTTTTTTTGAACCAACATCATTGGTAATATTGGCATTTGATATGCCCTGTATTGCGATTTTTATCTCCAGCATGTGTTTTTCCATTCTACTCAATGTCAATTTACAGCCTTCCAGGTCCTGTCTAAACTCATGGATGTTCTCAGTTGCTGTTTTGATATCGTTTCCGAGCTTTGCAAATTTAGTTTTGAACTGTTCAGTGTCAATGCTGTTTTTGAATGCCATCAACTCTTGATCGAAATAAGTTAGACGATTTTCCAGACATTCACCACGATTATTCACCTTCTCTAAAGTACCTTTTATTTCCCCTATTGCTTCAGTAGTTGCGGTATTGTTTGGCGCAAATTTTGGTGCTAACGTTTCGAAATTCTGTGCTAAATTTTCATGGTTAGTTTGGAGTTTTGAAACGGAAACTTTTAGCTCAAGGATATCTTCATTGTTTTTTATTGAAAACAACTCACACGAGACCGCACATTCACTCAGGGTAGCAAATTTTTCAGTTAAACTCTCGTTTAATAGTCTAAACCACTTCTCATCATTAACGTTACAAACTGCGCTGGAACTTTCAGTGACAATGGATGGTTGCTTCTCCATCATTTCTCGGCATGTTTCTAGTTGGGATTCTTTTTTGTTCAATGCCTCCCAGAGCTCAGCGTTTACCTTAGTAGCACGTGAATATAAGACCTTTTTCTCATTAAGATCTTCTTTAACTCTTGATAATAAGTTATTTAGTGTATCTACTTTTTCCTCCTCTTCTAGTGATTCAAAGGCAGGCTGAGATGAAGTTGACCCTTCCTCTGCTTGCTGGGAAATGGTTTCTTCAGAAGAACCGATTTTAGATTTAGATTTCTTAGACGGATCGCGGACAATAGAATCATCCGGGACGCCTCGAATAACATTCGAGTTAAACAATTTGTTTCTGACTTGATTTTGTCCATTGTTGCGTAAGCTTGCTGATGTTGAGGGGTGACATATTTCTTCTATAACTTGTATGTCATCCTCCTCTTGTAATACCGTGGCCGCTTGATCGATCTCCATTTCGCGATTACTATTTAAAAATATTTGTCCCTTATTAACCAATTACTATTTTCCCGAAATGATAAATTAACTTTCGAGTCATAATTCAATCCATTATATTATTATTATATTTTAATTAAAATTATATTATTACGCATATCTTTTTTAAAATTGTTGTGTACTTACTTAGAGGTTTCTTGAAGTTAAGTCATCAGGACTAGGACCACAACCACATTAGCTGGTATTGTATTTACAATTAGGGTGACGGGTAAATAGCAGGACGGTTATTAAAAGCATACATATAGATTTCAAAATTGGTTTTGAAAACAGAAGGAAAACGATTAGCGAATGACACAATGGCAATCAGAAAATATCCAAAACCCCAAGTCAAACCACAAACAAGTAGGCACGGATCATATTACCAATTCGTATCGTAATCGTAAACTATTTTCCCTGATTTGCATATTATTATGTTGTATGTACATTGCCTACGAAGAAGTACATGAGGAAATCAACAGCTTTAAAGCTAACGATGCGATGACGAAAAATTGTTGAAAGTGCAAACATCGAACATGTACCGTAATCCATACAATGGTCAATGTTGTAGTTTGTATTTAGGTATTTATTAGGACATTTTCTATACCTTCAACCTTGTCCAAACACTTCAATGTATGTACATACATATTTTTTTCTAGTTTACAGTATTCATAAGAAAAGTTCATAAAAATGGAAATGGTTATGGAAAGGAAAGAGTAGGATAGCACAACAATGGAAAAAATCTCATTCTAGCAGGCCTACTTATCTATCCCGGAATTCATCTAAAGCAGTGAAATCGGCGAGACTCATACAATTGCTGATCACACATTATTAAGCAGGTCTGTCAACTGATTTAATGGTGAAATTTCAATTTCAAACTGACGGATGCGGACGTCAAAAAGATTTACTCTGTAGTAGTTTCATTCGTACTTTCTTGAGAAGAACGACAATAATGTGTTAGAGTATAAGAATGCAAAATAAAACGAATAGGGGAATGTGATAGCACAAGGAGAAAGTGAAAGGGAAAGGAATTAGATTTTTTCGTGTTTTCCATTCTGTGTAAGACATGCATAAGTAAATCATCAACAGTAGCACACATATCTACTTTCATCCATTCCAATCTAATCTATATGCCATTCTTGTCGGCAAAAGGAAGACATTCAAGTGCATAAATATCTTCGAAATTCAGTACACACAACATCTAAAATCGAAATGAGAAAATGATCTAAACGTCAAGAGCAGGCAGATCTGTATAATAATTCGGGACTCAGCAGACAGAACTCACGTTGAGCGCACTATAATAGTAGAGTGGTATTGGTGAATGTAAGAGGTAGAAAATCCCGAAGCGAAGGATAAAAAATGAAAGTTACATTACAAGTACAAGGCTTTTTTATGAACCACTGGAGATTCATTGATTCATCGTATAATCATGTATGAGTATGGTGTTTAAATATTTCGCTATACTACATAATATATATACATCTCGTTGAACACTTCAAATTTCAATTCCATTAGGCAAATAGTATTCCAAGCTGCAAAAATGCACAAACTGGATCGGATTTTAGATATACTTCGTTTAATTCATGCCGGTGAGCTCAATTTTTCCCTAAATAATAGCCACCAAGGGATTCCAGGATTTTATGGTGGTTTGGATGAGATTGAGCAACTCCCAATTTTCCCTACACGCATATCATTATTGCTGCAATCTTATCCTATACAGACTGAATTGGATGAATTGAAGAGAGTTAGCTATCGTATTGTGCAGAACACAAATAGCTGACGAAATTAATCCACCCTTGGCTTTATTGTACCACGGAAATGATTTACTGTTTTTTAATGCCAGGCACTTCTCATTCTAGTAACTTCCCTGTGCTTCATTTCTCCATTTGCATTTTTACTTGTGCTTCTCTTATATATTCTGGTTTGGTTAATCCACATCCTGGCTTTGCGTTTCTGCTCGACTGAGTGCTGATTTTTGCTAACAAATGAATAAATTCTGAAGGGAAATCAAGGCTTCAAACTAGAGCGTTGTTAATTGGCATGCATATTAATGCAATCAGTTATGCTAAACTAGACTCTCCCTGCCTCTGGAAGAAAATATACCGTACAAGGTAGGCAACTCGAAGGGGAACGTCGAGTCGAGACATGCAGTACACACGTCCATATGGATCTGAATGAACGTGCTTGTCTACCTATATATTTTCGTGCAGTTCACGTTCCATATTGGACTTCAAGGATTTTATGGTTTAACTCATTTGGGAATAATTGATGTCTAGAGTTAAGAAAGGGGAGAAAAAAGGAACAATATAACCGATTATCATCGAAGTTTGTTGAAACGTTGTTAAAAGGGGAAACTGATGTTAATTTAAGGATAATATATCGTGTGGTAAGAGCAGTAAATATATATTAATACTTCCAAAATGGGATTTATTTTATTTTCGTATTTTCAAGATTGAGCTCCTTTATTTGGATAACAAAATATTTTCGGTTATAATATATAAATTGCTTATAATAGGTGTATCGTATCGTATTTATATAGTTTGCTATGTCACGTCCACGTCAGATAGCACTTGATACATCTATGTACTTGTTAGAATAAATATTAATAAGTATATCGATGTATTCCTCTGATTTTTGGTGTTCTCGATGTATATTAAATATGCTGCTTACTAGCTTTTGAACTATTCAATGAAAATTGTAATAACCTAATGTTCAAGTTAATGGATTATATGATAACAGGAAACATATACAATTAGTTGCCGAAGTCATCATCTTTCTATGACCATTTTATATTCAATGTTCCTTCCTTCACCGTTTCTTCACATGGACTACAATTTTCATAGGTCAAACATTCTCGATTTGTTAACAGATCCTCCAGAGCTACCAATACAATTTGTTCCGTAGTTATTTTCTGTATTATATGACATTTTAGCGCATATCCCCATCGTCTCACATGCAGGATTCGCATTATTCCCATTTCCCACAATCAAATCGGAAGGTAAGCCGAGGAAAGTTGTAGTACATGTTTTACTACACACCATAGCTGACGTAGACGATGACGAACCGCAACCCAATTGCCCTTCTGAAATGAAATTTGTGGATCCACACTTGAGTTTGATTGTAGAGCATGAGAGAAAGAACTGGGTGAACCATTCGCTTCGCAGAAATACTTCATTGCTCTGAAGTTGTGCTTTCACCTGAACGGACGTGATGTACACTTCAGCACAACAACCAAACACGACAAATATAATAAAGATCCCATCAAAAACCATGTACGCCACGAATAACCTGCTAGTCCACGTCCAACTGCTCAACACAAAGAAGGAGGCTGTCAGCGTTGTCATAAACCGAACGTAGAGGTACAAAGAAATGATTTGCAGGAGAGATGAGAATAGGAGCAAAATGACGAAAATTGAATTTCCATGCACTTCATTGAAGAGACTTGTGAGCAATTGGATTTCTCGGTAGATTAAGGCTTCTTGGATTTTTTCCTTGGTTATTCGCAGCAGTTTTCCTCGGGTTATGATGCTAAAGATGAACAAAACAGAATTGTGTTTCATTCCTCGTTAAACAGGCTTTTTTATTCCACTTTTCCTGCTTCGATAGAACTATTATTCTCTAACCTTGTATACAAATTTAGAGCTGATCGTATTCCATAACAGCCAATTAGAATCTGCCCACATGTCCAGAACCCCCGAATGTTTACAACCATATACCAAATCATCATATTTAACAGTGCGGTTACTGTGCCAGTAATAAACCTCTGCACCATTTGGTTGCTCGTGATGATGGTAATTCCTGAAAAGATGGTTGATGAGGTGAGATCATTGCTTCCATTACCATCGACCATTTCGCCTGTAGAATAGGACGAAGGTGAAGTCGACGATGGTGTGGCAGATGATTGTGATGCTGTCAAAAATGCTACAAGATTAAGGGGTGAATTTGACTCAGAAACCACCACAAGAGCGGCAATAAGCAATGGACCAATGTTATTTGCCAGACGGGCGAATAGACAGAGGTACTTTGTTAGTTTTCCCTTCCAGTCCGTTGGCAGCCTTATTCGTCCTGTTCAATATGATGAAAGCTTGTTAAGAGTGAAATCATGCATTTAAGAAACTATTTTCCTAATTTAGCAATCTAAATGCACACTTACCTGTGTACTTTTGTTCGAAAGCAATCATTCCATTGAAAAATGCAACTATAACATGAGCAGACCTCATGTTCCTTCCATGAAAAATCCCTACCATGAACAAAAGTAAGGCACAACAAATGCGTTGAATGCGATTAAAGGCATTCTCAACTGGGGTAACACTTCCAGCAGATGAGTCTCCGAGTGCACTATTAACTCCTTGAGATAGTTGATAATGACGATATATCTCGAATAAGATGAGACACAGGCCTAGCTGAAAGGTTATCACAGTTCCGATGCAAGTGATTGCAGACTTTTTCACTTTAAATTGACCTTCAGTTTGGTCCCACCAGATTGGGGCGATGCCAAAAACTGAGTAACTTGATAGCTGGCTAACCAAGTCCGATAATAATCCGTGAGCGATTAGCATTTTGGCAATTTAGACAATGGGATTATGAGTATTTTAAAAATGAGCATGTAAAGTAGAACGAGTTTTGGAGATAAAACCAAGTTTAGTTCCAGTGAGCAACCTTCAGCTGACTACGTTTTAAGCAAATTCTATTGACATTTGTACATTACGTTTGCCTTTTACCTTTCTGCACGCATTTACTGGACAGCAAAAGAAAACAAAAACGGATAAAAAATAGCATGTTTCCATTCACCCTCTGCCTCTGTTCCGGTTTCTGAAGCATCAGGTTAAATTCCACGTAAGCTTATATGCATGGTTGTTTGCTCTTTCGCTTAAGAGCTCGTAAACTAAGTCCATATCAAGCGGATATACCTGTCTGTCATATACACGGGCAATATATCATATAATTTCTAGCCAGAATTTTTGATGGAAGCTACCATCCGACGAAACGTGGAAACATCATTTTTCTGCTTTGTAAGTCACAAATATTGCGTTATATCGATTTAATTTAACCCACTTTATGCTTTCACTCGACTGGCTAGAACTATTTCTTGTGCTAATATCAAAAACGGATAGCAGGATTTCAATTTCCCTGATATGCTAGAAATTGGAGTATAGAAATGACACTTTTTCATATAGCGCAAGTAGCTCTTCAGTGTTTGTGTTACATGGGCTTGAAGTCTTTCTCGGATATGCCACGTCGAGTGTAATTGAAATGTGTCACTCTGTTTGGAAAATATTGACTACCTGTACGTATGTTCCTGTCCTCATGAATGCTTTGTTGGTACTCTTCACTTGAAACGTAATTTTGCTAACAAACAGTTTCAAGTGGGCATTAGGGTTGCAAGTTTTAGTCTAAAGTCTGAAAATATTCATTTGATACGTGAAATGCAATTTAACTTGTTAAAGACAGTTTTGTGTTCACTACAAATTATTACGTTATGAGCTTTTTGAAATGGGTGTCCGCAAACTATTGAGTACTATACAATGATAAATTTCTAATATATTTATCGGTTTTGTAAAAAAAAATCTTTTTCTGCGTTTTTAAATTAAATAGCCTAGCAAGGGTACAATTTACTTCATAGTCCGTCATACTTTACCTACATTTTTTTTATTGTACCGCATAAATAAAATAAAGTTTCTTCATACACAAAGAATCGATTTCTCTTGGCAAATTATTTTTATGTTCTTTAGTAAAGTACGAATTCCTCGACATGTATATTGTTCCAATTTCAAACCGTAAAAATGCGGCACCAGTAAATGCGTGAGATGTTGTACTACAATGTAAAAATGATGAGAAAGACGAAAATCTCCCAATAATGCATGCGGATCTCTCGTTGCCTTTACTCAAGGTTATTCAATATCTTCCGAGCTTAAAGTTGAATAGTAGTCCTCCAAAGTTTTTATTTATTTTTAATTATTTTCAGATTTGAACTAAGCATTCACATTCACGTGAAAGTAAAAATCCGACCAAATCCAATGATTTGCTCAAGGTTTACACTTTAAAGAAGTGTCTCTCTCCAAGTTTAAGGCATGCAGTGCAGCCAACTATGAGGAAAACGTTGAAACTTAATCAAATGTGAAATGAAAAGGAATCTTCGTGTACCGTGTATAGTATGTAGTAATTGAAGCAATTGAAGTAGACTCCGAGGCATACCATCTTCAATTTCACTCCATGCCAAGACATAGACAGACACTTTGACAAACCTCGACTCTCAACCCTCCACAGCAAACCATTTAGACTCCACAAGTAACAAGACGGATTTTAACTCCTTCGCTTATCGTGGACCCTTTATGGCACATCATCTTCTTGACACTCCCCAGCAAACCATTTGGGATTAAAATCCTAAAATCATCAACTCCCTCCTAGGCAAACCAAATTCATTCTACAGTGGTTCAAGTAAGACCCTTCAGCAACTAAAACTCTAGTGACTCTATGGCAATACAATATCCCTCCACAGCGTACCAAATACAGTACTTCGAGTAAAAAGACCGAAGTTACGTAACCCGTGCAATAAATATAATTTTTTAAACAGCTCGACAACGGTGAACCAAACCCTAAACACTTTCATACACTCATCCCCACGAACCGACAGCGACTTAACTAACACCAAACACTTTCAAAATCTGTCCCCCTCCTCCCAAGAACCGACAGAGTTACCTAACACCAAACACTTTCAAAATCCGTCCCCCTCCTCCCAAGAACTGACAGTTACCTAACACTACCTGTCTTTATGCATTTGACTGGTGTATACCTACTTAACTAACCTTTACACCGAAAAGAACACCATATTCACTTAGTAGAACAACTTATGCACCCAGCAGAACACCATATGCACTTAGACAACCTCTCTTAGTATAATTCTCTCAAAATCTTCAAAACCGAAATTTATCGCTTTGTACGTGGCTGATTTTGATTTTATAGAACACCCAATCGGGTTGTCTCTTTGTTTCGATTGAACCTAAGACTAAACATTATATGCATTCAGTAGAATACCCAATGCTTTCCGATGAACACCACATACACGTAATCCAACATCGTAAGGCATGGGGTAAGGCATGTCTTAAAACATGGGTAAGGCATGGCTTAAGGCATGGGGTAAGGCATGGGGTAAGGCATGGGGTAAGGCATGGGGTAAGGCATGGGGTAAGGAATGACTTAA
>JAHZNA010001983.1:0-15672 GCA_027743935.1 Sinodicranocentrus sp. ZH6
GGAGAAGTAGCCGACTGAAAAATCAGAAATGCAGCATATAGTTTTACATAAATATTTTAAACATTAATGCAGCGTTTATGTTTAGTTAGGTGCTAACTATAAATTTGTGAAGTACGTATATAGTATAAACTATCCTATTTTGTTATATTTTCAATGTTCACTTACAATGTCTTATATGTGTTACACATTGATTCAGTCAGGCCGTTAATTTAATGCCCAAGCCCCTAACTTACAACTTTATAAATATAAATGCTCCAGATTTCCTAATGCATCAAGTCTGCACTCTGCAGTGGCAGGTTGTGGTTGTGCAGATGCATTAAATAAAGTATACCAATTTTGCCATCTACCCGTTCAACGTATAAGTGAAACCGTAGAGGAAAGCAATTTTTATGGTGCATGTACCTCTCTCTCTGCTAAAAGCTACCTCCTTCATGTATACCTGAGAAAGGGAGATGCTTGCGGGAAAGCATTCGAAGGTTTTTATTAGTAAGTCTTTTCAGCTGACAGTTCATTCTCATATTTCTACATCGTACTTTATATCCTGACATTGTAAGTAAATGTCAAAATGTACTAAAATATCGTGACTGGGGTAGTAATAGTAATAACATGTCCTAATTATTAAAGAGCAGTTAAGTTTACTTGATTTTATTCCATCGTGCCTTGTTTGTTAAATTAGTAAAAGTAGGCGTGTTCAGCAGGTTTGTAATAGAAGTAAAATATTGCAATTCACTGCTTATATTTAGTTTGTGCAAGGAAAAAATGGGTTTGTTATTGTTTCATTTTAAAATGTTTGTGGGTATATGCTGATATTGCTGATCAACAGGTGGCCGGTCGTATAAATTCGGGGTATGCTAAATGTTTGTGAAGGAATGTTTTAAAGAAATTTTAAAAGAAGTTTTGATGATTAGCTCAATGTTTGGTTTGGGTTTTAGTGGCAAATAGTCAATTTAAGTGTGGTATTAACATAGGATACTCGATATGTACTCGTGACAGGGAATCATGAAAAATATGAGACATAGTGGAAATAGAGAAATGTGTTATCGTTAGTTAGGGAAAATTTTAATCGTCCTTAGTTGGGTCCACCTTTCGTCCCTGATATCAGCCATAATTTTTGAGACAACCGTACATGGAATTTGACATTTAAAAGTAGGGAGGGTAAGTCGTAAACTTGTGTGTAAAATGGGTCAGCTTAAGTGAACATATATGCACATACAACATACGATCCCCGCAGGGCCCTGAATTTCCGAATACAATGTGTGTGTCGTGTGTGTTGCATATTATAGGTAGTTGTTCGAATTTTATTCCTTCACCAGGTATCGCATGAGGTTGGTCAAGGAGGTTTTTGGTCACGACGGAAAACATCCTAGAAAGTAATACCGCTCGCTTACCTCCGGTAATAACTGCGACTTTCTTCCATATTCTCTTGTCACTGCATTTTTATAGTTATAGCACTGCTCATGTTATTTTTTATAAATTTTAGTTGTCGGTGCTTTAAGCACAGTAAACCATCATGTCGGAAAAAGATTACAGCCCATTGAGTTTGGCTTGTGTGAAGTCGCTGTCTGACAAGTCCTATGACAAACGACGGCAAGCAGCCTCTGAGATCGAAAAGTATGATACTATTATAATTAATAATTACTGTGTACGCTCATATTTAGTAAAATCACCAGACGTTTTCGAAATGTTAAACAGGATGGTCAAGGATTTCGCCTCAATGAAAAACGCGGAGCAAATAAGAAAATTACTCCGTGTGTTGGGACAAGACTTCACTATGTCACAAATGACAAATTGGCGCAAAGGTGGTATAATTGGATTGGCAGCTACTGCCATGGCCCTCGGAAAGGTAAAAAAAACTACCAGACCTCTCCTCAATTGTACAGTACACACTGATTTGTAAAATTAAAATTTCCAGGACTCTGCGAATTACATGGATGAACTAATTCTACCGATACTTCACTGCTTTGGTGATTCCGATTCTCGAGCACGTTATTATGCTTGTGAAGGACTATACAATGTGACTAAAGTTGCACGAGGAGCTATTCTTGTACATTTTAATGAGATTTTTAATGCCTTGAGTAAACTTGCCGCTGACCCGGACCAAAATGTTAAAAGTGGAACAGAAATGTTAGATCGGCTACTAAAGGTACTACGTATAACATATTTCAAGTTGCAAAGTTTTGGTGGCTGAAGTTTTTTGAAACTGATGTAATTCTACTGAATCGCAGGATATCGTTACAGAAAGTTCATCGTTTGACTTGGTATCTTTCATGCCCCTTCTGAGAGAAAGAATGTATACAAAAAACACTTTTGCAAGACAATTCGTAATTTCCTGGATTTCCGTCCTTCATGCTGTTCCAGACATTAATATGGTGATATTCCTTCCAGAATTATTAGACGGATTATTCAATATTTTAGAGGACCAGACTATGGATATCAAAAAGATGTTAGCTCGATATATTTGAATACATAGCCAACGTATGTTATAAACACTATAATTGTCTGCATTGTTTCTGTTTGGTTTGCTCAGGTGTGAAAATGTTTTGGGGGAATTTTTGCGCGATATAATCAAGAATCCAGCTGCGGCTGATTTTTCTAGCATGATAAATATTCTCATTGCGCACAGTCAGTCGAAGGATGAATTATTACAGGTAAAACTATGCTAATCATTCAAGGAATATATTCTAGTAAATAATTTGGGGTTCGCTACATGTCAGATTGTTTTTATATGTTGCAGTCTACGTCCTTCAAGCAAGTACGTTACTCAGCTTTTCCAAGATTGACTGATTTTTGGCTAGCATGAATTTTATCATAAAGTTTCATAGATCTCATAGTAATGATTTCGAAATTACAGCTTATGGCGGTAACCTGGATAAAAGAATTCGTAGCCTTGGCTGGACATGACATGGTGCCGTATGCGTCTGGAATCCTTGCCGCAGTTCTTCCATTTCTGGCTTATGATGACGATAGTAGAAAAAGTATGATAAAACACTTACTTAGACAAGACAAAAATTTGTGCACAAGGCATTGACATTGTTAATATATTTAAACCGTGTTAACGTAGACATAAGAGAAACTAGCAAAGCTGTGAATTACAGTTTGATGAAGTTGATCACGAATTGTACGGACGCAGACAGGACAAATTTAAATGCTGTACAAACTGATGAGACGAAAGGGGTTCAAGAAACCACACAAAATGTGAAATCTTCATCAGCAGTGGACTTGACGTCAGTCGTGGAAGTTTTAACCAGGAACTTACAAAACACAGCAGTTCCCACAAAAGTAGCTGTTCTCCGATGGATATACCATTTGCATTTAAAAATGGGTGACCAGATGTTTAAATACGTTGATGAAACTTTTCCTGTACTTTTGAAGACACTTTCGGATCCTAGTGATGAAGTTGTGCTCCTTAGTTTAGAAGTATTAGCAGAAATTGTATCATTTTCATGGAAGGCCAAAGACGGTGCGCGTACTTTATATATAATGATGATTTTGTCGCGTATTATGGGATGGGTAATGAGTTTTTCTTTTGTAATTGCTAGACTTGAACTATTTGAACGTTAAAGATAACACATATTTTGGAAAATTCATTATCAGCCTGCTGAGCCTTTTCGCAACAGATAAGCAATTGTTAGAAGATCGTGGCGCTTTCATTGTAAGGTAACGTTGATTTGAATTCGAGAATATCATGTATGAATGTTTATTTATTTTCCCATCCCCTTCGCATCAGGATGGAAAATTGAATGCAGACAGCTTCTTTTTATTTGCAGACAACTTTGTGTGTTATTAAGCGCAGAGGCAATTTATCGAAGTATATCCGAGATTCTTATAAAAGAAGAAAATTTTAAATTTGCCAACGTCATGGTAGAAACCTTAAACACAATTTTGCTGACATCTGCTGAGCTTTTTGAACTCCGCACTCAATTGAAAGAATTGAAAACGAAGGTATAAATTTAATTAAAGTAAAAACTCAGGATTTGCGACATGATGTGGTATTGCAATAATATGTGTGTAATGGCTTGCAGGAAAGTTGTTCATTATTTACGTGCCTTTATCGAACATGGGCACATGATCCTGTAGCGACTGTTGCCCTTTGCCTTCTCACCCAAAACTATTCACATGCGTGTGATATAATTCGTACTTTGTAAGACCAATTAATAATAAGGCAGTTTCTAAGCTAGATTTACTGTATGATATGAATTGAAATTATTGGTTTGTTAATTTCAGTGGCCAAATAGAAGTAACGGTCGACTTTCTTGTTGAAATCGACAAGCTGGTTCAACTAATCGAGTCCCCCATTTTCACTTGTAAGTGTTTTATCATTTCGTAAATTACTAGTTGCGTGTATGTTCACTAGTTCAGTAATTCATTTGTTGACGTTACTATTGCTGTATATATGCACCATTACCATACGCATTATACCAATACAATCATTGCTTGCATGCATTGCAATTAACTGGGGTTGGGGTGAGTATTTTATGAGCCTTTAACTTCTTATATAATGCACTTTCGGGGAAAGTTAAAACAAGTAATTAAGTTATGCCATAATGAAGACGTGTTTGGCATAACAATGCATCCAACGCTGTTATCTGCACGCTGCCTATTATTTATTTACTAAACAATGTTACATAGGCTGCCAAAACGGTTGAGTGCCCACTGATGCACCGTTGCGAGTATTGTGCTCGCTTTGCATGCGTATGCGTACCGTCGCGAGATTATGATTATTATAACTTGGTAAATGAGTACATATATGAAACAAAATTGCTTTTTCTTCATGGTACTCCTGTAGGTTGAATGGGTGTGTACGTTGGGCATTTTCAAAGCCTGAAGCTACACGTTTAAAAATGAACGAAGGAATAATGGTCTAAATTTTCTCATATCTAAACTCACGGTAAATGATGCTGTTACTCAGGTTTGGTAATAATGGCTGTTTAATCTTTTTATTTTAATATTAGATCTTCGGCTTGATTTATTGGATGGCCATCATAACACAGAATTAGTTCAAGCACTATATGGTCTGTTGATGCTTCTTCCGCAAAGTGAGGGTTTTCATGTATTGCAGCGAAGGCTAAACTGTGTTCCAAGCTTTCATCTACCACCAGGGAGCAAGTAAGTTCGGTTGTCGTATCGAGTTGTTCGATATGTAGTTACGAAATCTGATATGAAATCTTTAAGCGTCATAAAAATTTTCCATTAGGTTGCATGGGTCACCGAAAACAGAGGAAAGGGTTTACGTAAAGGAAATAAAATTTGATGAACTACTCGAGCATTTTGTTAACGTTCAGGAACGCCACAGAAAGGCGAAACAAGCGAGTAAAACAGCGGAACTCATAGACAAAGGAATGAAAACAATGGAAGTATAATTTGATTACAGTTCTAATCCATTTTCGTTAAACGACAGTTAGCTGAATAACTTATTACATTCCTAACGCTTATTGAGTTTGAGCGATTTCGTCTTGTAACCTGCACTAACTATTAAAAGCGGAATTGAATTTTTGATAAATGAACTCACCACTCAGCCCAAGAATGTGAAGTGTGGATCGTTTCAGGTTCATTCTTTTACATGGTTAAAATGGAAGTTTGCTGTATAAATTAATTAAAAATATGTATATTTCTTTTATTGGTTCTTACTGGTTATTTTGAGAATGAAATAACCTGCCGACCATTTAAACCTGTAATTGAAAGGGTAAATAAACAATAACAGAATAAAACTATCTAGTCCTGAAGTATATATGTTCAAAAATTCAGAATAGGTATTACAAATTATTACACTGTATGTGCAATCAGGAGTTTGGTGATGGTCCAATAACTTCAGATTGGTTTTTATTCCTATTTCCATTGTATACGTATAAGTTTGATTTATAAAAAGTACGAAAAATACAAACGGCAATAAAAAAAACTTTGCGATGTAGGATTATTTTAAAATCTCAAATTGTGCGTATCGCGTAAATAATAATTTGATTAATAAAAAGCATGTTTAAAACTAGAATCACGGCGTTTTAGCGTAGTGAATGATGCTACTGTTAAAATTAGCAAATTTAATGTGTCATAAACCGAAATGTTGATTGTGGATATATGATATTTTAGTATTGTCTCACAGGTATTGCAATTATGTAAGGCTTAAGGCAACTTTCCTTCAGGTCTTATAGTTTCACATGCTTCCATTTGATTTCCCTGAAAGATCTGAGTCATTTTTGCTAAGGCTGTTTCGAGTGGAGCTAGGATTCGATTCATAACCTTGACTTCCATCAGAGGATAATAAAGAGAGAGTTAACGTCTGGAACTGGTTGACCAGCTCTGCATTTTCTTTAAGTATGCTCCAAACTTCCTCTTGTACACTGGTTAACTCCTTCAAACCCTTGTTAAAAGTTTTGACATACTCACGACGACTGGCTGATCGGTTGCTTCCTTTACGACTGGAAGGAAGATAACTGGTTTCTAAACTTCCCGAATTACATATACTATTATCTCTATCACTAAGATCTATCCCGTTAACTCCCCGCTCTTTACTGTGAGCCCTGGTACTCCTTTTCTGTGGAATATACGGCTTCAGCCCGGAAGTTATACTGTTCAAATCAGTCTGATATGTGGTAACTACTTCTTTCATGCGTAACAGGTACATCTCCAGAGATTCTTCAAACTGGTATGTGTCTTTCGCTAAAATTTCTGTTTGTATAAACGCAGCTTGTGCGGTTTTATACCAGTCTGAGAGCACTTCAGTCAGTCGGATAATAGCGTGCTGGCATTCATCATTTAATAACTCCGAGAGACACTTAGCCTTTTCTTGCATTTTGATTCTTTCTAAAATGTGAAACTGTTCATCGTTGTAAGTCAAATTTCTTGTGGCCCTATCCCTTAACAGATGCTGCCAGGATTCGCGTAGCTTTCCCACGTGAGTAGCTGCCTTGATTGAAGCTCGCGAAATGTCTTTTATTTCCTGCAAAAATTAACATGTCAATTAGAGACATCATATCTAAAAGTCTATCTATAAATCAATACACATTTTCTTTCACATCATCACATCTGATATGTGGCCGGATTGCTAGCTAATCATTTAGAAAATTCTGATAGACATGACATTAACGTACCGTCGTCGCTTCATTCCATTCATTCATCAGTACATTGTTTTCGACAAAGCGACTATGAAGCTGCTTTACGGGTTGCTCCAATTCAGTCAAGTGTCCACCGATTGATTTAAAGTCGACGTGCTGTACATCTACTAACAGTCCCATACTATCCACCTTGGCATTCACGACTTTCTCTGTACTGGGCCCAGCACTTAGAAATGAATGACAGGCTTTATGAAACTGGCTCATCAGGTTCAGCTGCTGGCTTAAAGACTGTATGACACTTTGTACCTGAGAACCTTCTTTGGTAACAGTGACAAGCTCAGATACAATCACTTGGTTAATCGTCCGCACAGCCTGATTAATCAAGCTGACACCCCTGCAAATCTTCTCAACACGCCTCTTGTAACAGTAACCTACACCGCAAGTGTGCTTTGCTAAACTGGCGTCATTTTCTACATTGACTAAATTTGGAAATGCAGGGAATTTAGGCAAATCTTTGGTATCCCAATCTAAAGACACATTGTTATTTTCTCGGTGGCAAAGGATTAATGGCTTGTCCTCAGAAGTCGTAGGAATGGCTGAACTTGGCTTCCTCCCGTTATCTAACAATTTTACAACGTTTGTTTCTTTGTAGAGCAATTTGGCTGAATTTTCAAACTGTTAACACAAGCATTATGATAAATCTCCAATTTTCTGAGAATCAATTAAACAAGCTGCGTAGACTTTACGCAGCTCGACATGGAGTTTTTCACTTACTGAGCTGAAGGAAAAGTGTAATGAAAGTTTCTGCATCTCATCTCATACACAGGTGTAATAGGTGTATTCGTTTCTCAAATGACAACGCAATCGAAATATAAGCTTGCTGAATTACGTGAGAATTTTGAGAGCGTGAAGCTATTGTTGGCAAACACAACACACCGTCGACGATTTCAGATCGTTGTAAATGCGTGTGCTTCTGGCAAAATTGGCTAGGCTTCCATGTTACAATTATTGCATTGCGTTATGTTACTATTCCGAGTCACTGCTAACATTATATGTAGTATCTTCATAAAAATTATTCTATAACTACACGCAAAATTATTGCATGTGGTAAGATATAAAGAATAGTCTACAAAATGTGGCTAGCTGACTACGTGTAAGTAGCTTTAAATGGTCAAAATTTTGTAGGTTTATCAAGAGAGATGCTAACAATATTTATTTTTCCATTACTACGGGCAGAGCGTCGGCGTGAAGGAGCGAGTTACTAGTGTGAAGCTGCTTTGTAAACACTGCTACTGCCGAATTTTTAAAGAGCATTAGTCTACGCACATGAAACTGACAGTTGTAATTGCTACGTCCAACCTCGTTTGAAATATCTTTGTCAGCGTCAGCTTTCCCTTTGATGTTAAGCGTCATTCATTCACTTCTGCGATTGCGTCCACGCTTTCTTGACTTATTGGTGATTTCGTGATACTCAGCGTCTAGTAGCAGCGCATAATTTCACTGAAAAGTAGAAAAACACTGTTTTAATGCTAAAACATAACATATTACAAGGGAAGTTTAAGTGATGGGTGTTGCTAATTGCTAATCATTATCACGATTAAAATTAGAGAGCTTCATAACACTATTATGATTATAAGTGCACTATGTGAGTCTAGCTGCCTGTGCTGGGTCTTGTAATTTTTGTTTATCACAGTATGTGCCCGTGCCCTTGTTAGAAAATTATGGTTTCATGACAAGATGTTGTGTAGAATGATGGAATGATTCTTTGCATGTGTGTCCTTAAAACTAACATGAAGATTTGCCCCTGCGACACATGCTATTATGTGTACCTTTACTGTATCTGTGAGAACAGAATCGATCAAGCAGCTTTCGTTTATCCGAATGGATAATAATGAGTATAGTACGTAGTAGTTTGCGATAATTTCGTGGAAAAGAGTTTTTGAATTGCAGCATACTTAATGACTTTCCTGCAGTGCGGAGCACACCATGGAGCTACAATATATCTGATGAGGATTTCACTGCACTGCAGCATATTTTGAAATTACATATGAAAAACAGGCAGATTTGACTGACAGAAACCACATTACGTGCAACACTTCACCGATCACAATTGCTAACTGTCTTTACCCATGTGAAACTGACATCAGAGGAATAGGGAGTGTATAAAATGTAAAACACTTCGTCTGCACTTAAATTATCTCAGACATAAAACCAAGGAGGAGAGCTACTTTTGAGTCTTGTGCATTGAGATTGAAAATAAATGAAACAAATCAAATATGCATACAAAATGCATATAGCGAATGTATATAAAAATAGAATGAAGTGAATAGCAGTAAAATGGAGTAAAGATTTTGTGTTTTCCCCTTAAAGCAGTGTAGCGGTAGACTGGTAGAGGCACAGTGCAGTAGTAGGTTAAAATCTGACACGATAGAGAGATACACGAGGGGGAGAAAAAAGATCTGCGATTCTTGAGATAAATTGTATTGTTATAGAGGTACAATCATGGCACTCATGCATTAGCGTATAGATTATTGTTGCTTTCATGCTCACACTCACACACAGCCCCTGATTCGGCGAGTTATTGAAAGAAAGAGTTGGCTGATGGCTTCGAGCTTTTTTCAGATTACAAACATTACGAAGTACAGAACTAAATGCTTAAACAGTAGCTGAAAACAGCAAAAATTTTTACAAAAGTGAACATCTGAGGAGAAGATTAGGATTGGAGTTCAGTTGCGCTGGTTTGATTTCCCCAATTTTGGATATTGCATGTAGCCTCGAGCTACATCTAGATTTTCGAGTCTTATTTCTCCTGTATTCTTATATAGACTTTGGGTACGTGTACATATTACCTACATAGGTATAAGCCAATTAAGTCGACCCGAGAGCTATCGTACATGTGTCACACTTGTCATAGTGGTTTTTAAATAATAGCTATCATTTTTACTCAATCCTTATCTGGCGTATTTCGTTTCACAGTAAACTTTTTTTACATAAAATATGCAAATAAAATAAAAAGAGCATTTGTCTTCAATAAATAATTTTCACTGCAGTCTAGTCTTCCTCAAGTCACATTAGATTCTTTTTCTCAAAGTGTTGTGAAATGTATACCTTAACGAAGTTAACTGCTAGTTCGAGGTGTATTTACTTATTCTTATTCTTAGTATGTACTTGCTTTTAATTAAGATGCCCTAAGATGCGTTCTCAAGTACGACAATTTGATAAGCTGAGCAAAGCCACATATCAATTTTTCGCGCATTTCAAAACTCATATTCGTGTGTTACGTGTGTATATACCTAAGTTTATTTATTTTCTAGTTTTAATACCTTGCGTAATTAAATAGTACATAGATAACCCAACTATTGTTTTTAAAAGCCCAATAAATCTCTATTATTCGACAGTAATAACTTCCAATAATGTATTCAATATCCCGTTAAGGCTGGGTTTTCCTCGACATAAGTTCAGTCAAAATTAAAAGTACCTAACTTGATACTTGGATTCTCCAACCACGTTTTATCATATATGGTGCAGGTGCATCCAATGCAGTGTCATGATCATGATGGAATTTTTTGCCAAAACTTGATGCACTGCCATTACATATCGTAAAATCCATAATACATAACATATGTATTTGATAGGGTTTTGGGAATATTTATAAAGGAATTGACGAGTTTTAAAATAAGGATTACCCTTTTAAATACAAAATACAAAATCCTTACGCAAACTTCATTCGGTTCGAGCTCCCTTTTGAATCTCAAAGAGAATGCGATTTTAGTCTACGTTTTATTGCTTTCGCTGAGGTTGCACATTTCTTTCTCTTATCGCAGTTACTATATATGTACTTTCTGTAAGGGACGTAGCACACTAGGTAGGTACACATGATAGTACCTCCGACATAGTGTCTATAGTGTTCATTGCTGTTCTGCAGTGTAATGGTCACGCTACCAGAGTTGGGTCACTCTTTCCACCAAAGTGAGCACGAATAAGAAGATGCCGTTTCTTCACTGCATCTGATAAAACGAATACAATTTTATGATGATGTTGTATGAAGCATGTACACATCCAAGGAAGGGAAGATAACAGTCGATTCAACAGTAACTTGAGGTCTATGTACATTAAGCTCTATATAACAATATGCGTAATACGTCATCATCACAGTAGTAGATGTACAGCCGAATTCATTTGTCTAAAATACACATTATTTTATACAATCAAAGATGCGCAGCGCGGAAGCACCAGTATAAGTTCATTCATAATGTAATCCTGCTAATATTTTTAAAAACCGAAGTCATATTATCAGGTTTAGGTTTCTTTTAACCTTGCCGTTAGTGCGTTAGACATTTGCGCTGATACAATAGCTGGCATAAGTTTTATTGTAATGCAGGCCCAAATCAAAAATGACCAAGATTTTATTTTGAAAACAAAAACCATCTTTCAGAAATTTACGGGACTTGATGCATCTGCGAAATGAAATAGTGGCATTAAATTAAATAGTTTTTATAGATTACAAATTTTAATTTAACCAGCTTTGATTACTATGTAAATGTAGCGCTGTAAGTGACGCCTATGTCTAAGCTTTCTCTTGGATGTTCCATCGTATGCAGCACATACGATGCTTTGTATCCTGCCATTCCTGCCAGGTGTACTGTTGAATGTTAGTGTTAGGTGTGTCACTAGTGTCACCCACCGTTGAAAGGGACATAAACAAAGTCACAAGGAGCAGTCGGTTATGTAGCACCATTAATCTAATACTTTTACGTACTTATGTATCCATGTATAGTATGTGTTTGAAAACTTTAAACCTTGAAATGGTACATATCTACTCGTTTGTCGTTTATAGGAAATGAGAAAAAATATATCTCTAAAGACTTAAGTCTAATCTAAAATGGCTGGCTTGAGTTATATAGAAAAACAGGAAACAGTATAATAAAAAGTTCATTTCCTCGTGAGTAGTGCTCATGCTGATCTCTGATCTGAAAAATGTATTTTCGTGGCTCGCACACAGCCCTCCCCAGCTCAGCCAAACCCAGGGACTGTAACTCGTTTTCTTACCTAACTAGTATACGGCAGCATCCGCTTTCCGCTTCCCTAATTTATGATTTTCCTAATCCCTATTTCTAAAGATTTTATATTTGTGTGCCCTATTATGCATGGTAATGAATATTAACACACAATTTGTCATATGCCTTGTCAGTGTTTATACCATTGTCCTGAATGAAGTGAAGATGAGCTTCGAATTGAGCATATCAATGCCCGCATATTTTATGGTGGTTCCTAGCTCAAATCATATCCATATCAAAGCATTCACAAGACTTTTAGTTACGTTTGTTGGTCACAAACATTTTCTTCAGCCGATCATTGCAATACAAATTGTGAAACGAATTTTTTTTCTTCTAAAGACGATGTAAGCTGCTAATCACGCTGTAGCATTTTCAACTTTTAGATCTTAATCCATTAGATTAGATTCGTTACAATTTCGGAAACACACTTTGAGTCGTCGAGTTACATGAAATAAACTTCTTATTTCCTTACGCAATTGGCAATTATGCCGTAAAATAATACAGAAGTTTAGAGCATTCAGAAAAACAATTCAGAATTAGAGTGAACATTATGGTAGCGTTGATAATCTAATCGATATGAAATTGACCTCAATGATCCATGTAAAACATTTTTACGTTACACATTCTGCACTATCTGCACACAAGAATTGTTTATCGATCGATAGGTCGATCAAGCAAGCAAGCCAAATGTTTCCATTAAGTTTTGTAGGAAACAGTCTTATTTATAGGATTTGTGAAGTATCTAGTACGCATGACGCACTGGTTTCGAAATGCAAAACATTCAACATTTCATTAATCAGAGTTAGAATGAACTTAAATGTAACCTATCTTATTTAATTTGAGAACTGGGACTGCCACTAAAGCAATTTAATTCTAAAGAAAATCCGCAAAAAACAAGTAAAACAGCTAAGAATTTTGTGTATTATGTTACTTACTATCCGTCGCATCTCAAACGCCTGCAAATTTGAACTGGAAACAAATTCTACATCTCTCTGTTCAAAATTACATACACACATAATCCAACAAGTTTGCATAACACCTAAGCCTAAGGACACTCATCAATTTATAACTTTTATAATAGTATGGCGATTCAAGCAAATCTGAAATCCGTTAGGTTAGGAATCCACATTGGAATTATTGATTATTTGAAATTGAAATTAAAAAACTGTCACCATTTTGTATCAAACTTAACTTCAACACCACCTATCCTTTCATTATTTCCAATCAGCGTCATATATAATATAAAAAATTGTAAACTCAGCGACGAAAAGCACCCATTACCACGTCATGGAAAGAACGCCTAGGAAGTGGGAAGTTAATTTTTCGTCAAGTCAAAATTTGACAAATCGTGAATAAGATCAGCATGAAATATGACGAAACGTATGATCCAACCAAATGCTCTTTACGTACTAGCTGCAGCTGCATCCAATATCTTCAAACATCTTGAAGAAACATTGAATGAAATGTAAATATTGTACTACAGAGACTACAGCAGCTCACTATAAAAAAAATACACATACTTATGGTGTGGTACTTTTTTGGTAGACAGTACAAAGTGTGGCTGTCAGTCTAGTAATATCTGTGTGTCCTATTCCGCTTGTTTGAAAGCAATTTTGCAAACTTTATACAAATACAACAGGCAAGTTGTAACTTACAACTACACTTTAATGCTCGTATGGTTTTTACACCTAAATGAAAGCTTAAATTTGCTGACAATAAAAACAAAATGAATTTTGCTTGAAATCCACTGAATATGCACAGCGCACCTGCTTACATTTGTGTATTTTAAAACAATTATGACATATCATATGCTAGCAGTGGATTGTACATTTGGTTTTTGGGATATATTCATTCGGTATTTTCATAATGTTGCAGTGGATGGTATTGTATTGTACAATTTGTAATAGTGTACGTACATACACTTGGACTTGACTTGACTTGAGTGTTGAATAGTCGAATCATGTTGAATACGCAAAAACCGGACTGACAATGCTTTTCTAAGCGGCTTCCAAAGTTCCCCTGTCACCTGTGTACGAAAACTTTTACAGATATTTTAGACAGAAAGAACAAAACTACTATTACTTACTTACACATTTCCGTTCCGTCGGTCGGTCAATCATATCATATAGTCAAAAGAGGAAGTGCGGTGAAGTAAGTCATATAAATATTTAAATTAAATGTCAATTAAATTCAAATTAAAGTTATGCAGGAATTTGCTTCCATGTATTTATGAGAATGACGTTTTGTAAAAGAAACGTCAAAGTACATAATAATTCAGCGGCATGGCATTTGTGGTTTTTTGTTTTAGTTGATGAAGCGAGTTTGGTTAATGGTTGTCTGCTTCAAGATAAAATGCTGATAAAATCAGAAGGCAAACTTGCTTTGTAGGTATGTACTTGAAGTGAATTGCGAAAAAATGGACTGTTGACTGTAAATGTTAAACACTGCCTGCAATAATACAAGGGTTATAAAATTGTAAATGAGATGTCAGGTACGCTGTGTGGTGTATAAAACTATGACTGGTGCAAAGCGTTTGAAGGAGGAGAAGGACTGCCTCATGAATGAGAGCCCTGCTGAAGTGCTGAGTCATACATTACATTACATTCAACATTGACTGGAAAATAATATTCCATAAATTCTAAATTGTAAATATTCACAGTTAGGTTTTTTAAAACTAAGGTTACAAAAGTGGTGTATGTTGTATGTGTATTTAATGATCAGTGCACTCCACGCCACCCGGGTTATAAAATAAATGCGTTGTGATTTTTGGATAATGTAATTAATTTTGGTTTGTCATTTGTTGTTTGTTCTATGAATGTAGGATTGCTGTCGTTGACGACAGGGATTTGTATTGCGGATTACGTAGATCAAGCAGAAAAGAGCGACCATTTCCTGTTTGTCGTCTTGAGTTTTAATTTAATGCTTTCAAGATTAGCGCGCAGGTGCGTAGTAGTAGATAAATATAAAACCGTACGTACTATAACACAACAACAAAGGTTGTTGATTTCAAACAATCCGGTTTTAGCGTCCGCGTCCGCATCCTTTGAAAGTCAGCTCAGTAATCGTGTGAAGCAAGCTCCCTTCTATAACTGCGGAAGTCCGTTCCGTAGATCAGTGTCTGTGTCAGAGGTAACTTCCGAGTTAATTAATTATTTTCAATTTTCAATTAAGGTCGTCGGTGTAAGCAAAACGCACGACGTTTTCTGTAAATATAATAGGCTAAATAGGAACTTGCCGGTTAACGAACATTGCATATTTCTTCGTTGTAATGTCAAATGTTGAATGTGCACATGACAGTATTAGTATTATGGGGAATTGCTTTTTGTTTCATTGTTTGGAAGAGGTATAGCGTAGGCAGGCGTAATATATTTTTGAAACAGGGGGCAGTCTCAGAGGAACTATACAACTAGAGCCGCAGAGATAGTTGTTGGTCGGAATAAAGCCGGACATACTTATCAATCATTATCAGCTCGCAAAAGGTTTGAGCGAGCTTATGAAATCGTCTGCGCCGTCTGTGTGTGTGTGTGTGTGTGTGTGTCTGTGTGTCTGTGCACATTTTAACTCAC
>JAHZNA010001984.1:0-10590 GCA_027743935.1 Sinodicranocentrus sp. ZH6
ATACTTTTCTATTTTTAGACAAATTTTTAGTCCGCAAATAATTTCTACCAAAATGTCCGCAGGATCTTCCCTTCGTCCGCAGATAATATTTAAGTCTTTTCATAAACCACTGTGGAAAGAATTCAAACTTGAAGAATGAATCTAGTGCTTTGATAAGTTATCTAGTCGGTTTCCATCACCAAACTACTTCTTTTTGTCATCCCTCCAAAGCCGCGTTTACAGAGGCAGATTTTCTCTTCAACGCTGCCGATTTCACTACCAAAATAGGATTTCCGGAATCTTACACAATTTTCAAGAATCATTTGCGGACAAGGGCTGAGAAGAATGCTAAAGTAAATAATTCAACAAGCTACAGCTTTTATTTACGCCTTCATTCGTTCAGCAAAGGATTTCCTTTACAAACCGACATTGAATATAACCTCCTCCTCCTTTAATTTGATGAGAAAGTGGATCGACGGTGATTATACGATTTTCGAGCCCCACATATTTTTCAAATCTTGGGAAAGACAAAAACACGAAAAGAAGTGTTGATCGGAGTATTGTCATTATTCCACGGCTTTATTACAATCTCTATATATATGTCACATCAGCCTATCTGCTAGAGGCATTAGACAAAATCTCATCACTGCATCAGAAAAATTTACGTTACTGGCACAGGTATTTGATTTAAGTCTTAATTTGTTGTTATCCAGCACAGACGAGGGAACACGTTTTAGTGAAGTTTAAACCAGGCCAAACGAAATATTACTTCTAGTGTACTTTATGGCGTAGATTACGAATCTGAAATCTGTTTTCTGTAAAACGCAGGTTTGGCCGAGTTATGAGAAGATTTATGCTCAAAAAACGAATTGAAAGAACAATGGCAACGGCTATGAACTTTTTATTTTATGCGAAAATAAAGCATAAAAAATAACACATGTTTTCTAGTTATTGAAACTTTTGTAAAATTCCTTATCACCTTTTAATTATGTCACTTTTACTTTTTTTGCCGCCTTGTGTGTCAGTACTATTACCATACAATAAAGCTTATGGCAAAACAAACAAAATCGTATAACTAAAAATTGGTTAGGAATTTTTAAAAGGTTTATGTATAAAATATGTCTTATTTATTATGCTTTAATTTTTTAAAAAATAAAAAGCTTGCACTTTTTTCCCAATATTAATTCAATGGAAGGTTTTACCATAAATTCCCTCATAACTCGGCCAAACTTGCGTTTTACAGAAAACGGATTTCACATTCGTAATCTACGCCAAAAAGCACACTAGAACTAATATTTCGTTTGGCCTGGTTTAAACTTCACCAAAACGTACTCCCTTGTGAGTGAATTATGAACATCATTTTAATTCCGTTTTACCGACAAAGATTGTAATTATTGTCGTCAGAATCTTGGCAAAGAACAATGGCAAATACACTTGATCAACTTGAATCCAGACGAAAGTTGTCTTAGCCTTTGAAAGCAACAGTTTTTGTGGGAAACAGTCTAGCATCTTTGAATAGCACAATGGTTCTAAGAGAAAAGCTGAATGAGAGGAACGTTTTATTAGACAATCTGGATTTTGGCGGCATCTGCCGTCACAAAAGCCGAGTTGGTNAATGAGAGGAACGTTTTATTAGACAATCTGGATTTTGGCGGCATCTGCCGTCACAAAAGCCGAGTTGGTTTGAAAGTGTTGTTGGAGGGATTTCAGTGATCTGTGAATATGACTTTGGATATTCCTCGATCCAACCCGCTACGGCTGAGCTAAAGAACACAGACAGCTGTGGTTTTCTTTTTAATCAAGCTGTAGCTTTCCAGTGGAAAATTAAAATTGACTTTTCAAAAGCATCAGAGACCAACTACTCATCACTGATGCGGAACACACCGCTGGCAGTTCGTAAAACGTTTCTTCGTCTGTTAGACCAACCGAAGAAACTGCAATCAAAAATCAACCCGAGCAAAAACAATCAACAGCTGCAAAACCAATTAACCTAAGCAAAAGCAATCAAATGCAAATACACTATCAACCATAAAAACAATCAGCTGTAAAAAAGCTATCAACTGTAATGAATTGTGTTTCACTTATCGAGTGATGGTGCAGCGGCTAACTTAATAACATGATATTTGATAAATGTACATAAAATAGGTATGACAATGCTTGTAGTGAGTGTAGATGATGGTTAGAGGAATAAAAGTATGTATTGTGCTGAGTGAAGTAAGCATTACCACAAGGACACTCTTACGGATCGGTCATACACTTATTCTCCGGGAAGGCATGGTCAGAAGCAAGGACTAGTGCGTAGTTGGCATCATGGGAGTTAATGCATTTAGTGAAGGAAGTCATTGGTCAGGTCAGAGGTTAGATGGGTCATCTGTGTGCGCTAGAGACTGGGGGAAAGAATTCTTTATACAACCATAAAAAAACAATCAACTGTAAAAAACCAATTAACTGTAAAAAACAATTAACCGTAAAAAAAGAAATTAACCTGAGCAAAAACAATTAATCGCAAATAAGCTATCAACCGTAAAAAACAATCAAGTGCAAAAAAGCAATCAACTGTACAAAAAAACAATCAACTTGACTTGAGCAAAAACAATCAACAGCTGCAAAACCAATTAACCTGAGCAAAAGCAATCAACAGCTGAAAAAACAATCAACTGCAAAAAAGCAATTAAACTGAGCAAAAGTAATCAACCGTAAAAAAACAATCAACCTCTGAAAAGTCAATCAAAATGACACGAATTGCTTTTAAGCGAGCATCAAATTACTTGGGCATTTTGAAGTTTGGCAAACTAAAATACATGTAGCTTATTCTTCGGACGCAAAACTTCCTGAAAAAAACCTTGTCCGAAAAATATCTTCATGCAAACTAAAAATTTGCATTATTGTATTATGAATCGTAAACTTTTATTTTCTCGTTGACATATTTTGTTATATTTGTGACTATCTTCAATCTAACTAATTTTAGTTTATAACCTACATGAAATTTTACGTGATGTGTCGTCGATTTAGTGCTTTTAGCTGCCTGTTATTAATACATTCTTTGTTTAGCTTGTGCAGAGAGAAACTAGCTTTGTTTTTGTTGAAATAATTAAACTTAAAACTTTGATGTTCCTGAATCATTTCACCTACCTCGCAAACAGTGTTTAGTGTCAAGTGGTTTAAAATTAAAATAAAGTATAAAAGTGATTTTATTCAAGCACATTTGTTTATATGAAAAATGGTGATCCAGATGAGTTATCAAGTTCCAATATCTATATATTTAATTTTATTTTGCGGTCTCATAACATACTGCTATGCATTTAATTGTGACGATGTTCAAATACTGAGGAAATATTTCATACCGATATTTGCAGCGCAACCAGAAAAATATTTTTCCATCTTTTATGACATAGATCCTTGTATTTCATTTACAAGAAAAGAGACCACCCTTAAAATTTATTATAAAGGACGACCGCCAACTTATTTTGTAAAGTACTCTTTGCAGCGATACATGCAACCATACAACATCATTTTTACTACGTGGCGCAAATCTTTTGTAAAAGAGGCTTTGTGGTTTAATGGGTTGCCTTTTTTCTCTCCATTCAACGCAATTATTGTGATTAGAAAACATTCTGAAAAACAAGTGCCCATCCCTTCAAGCCTTGACAATGAATGGAGGATTTATCCTACAGTAAAATTTTCAGTTTGGGTACCTATTTCCAAAAACGAAAGTCCGACTATTGAACTCATTTCCTCTATAAACACAAAATTCGTGAAAAGATTTCTTAGCGAAGAGCTCATGACAAACTTTGCTCCTGATATTTTCCACAAGACAATATATTGGAATATGAATGGGTTAAACGTACCAGCATTAGTTTACGTACCATCTGGAGACTATTATTTTGAACAATACACAGATCCATACGCTTGTAAAGATCTCCTCCGAAGAAGAAAGTATTCTGACGATTGCTATTCCGGACTAATAATTACGATTACTCTCTCTGATCTGCATAATGTGTCATTTGAAATTTTAAACAAACTAGACCGACAAGTAGTGGCACAATTTGCAAAGAGCAACCAGCGTGAAAACTATTTCCAGAAACAGTCATTTATCATCAAGTTTTGTGGACTATTATCGCGAGTATAAAAAACGAAATATAGCAAGAATAAATTTTGCTTTTACAGAATATTTCAGGCCTGTATATTGCAAAGATAAATTTTTAAGTGAAACCACTTCATCTAGAATACTTATATGGACTGCAGGTTTCAACTGGGAAGTGTGGATTGCTATTTTTAGCGTATTTGCAGGTTCGATTATATTTTTACCTTCTAAGAAAACATTAACGTGCCGACTGTTTAATCATATTCAGGTGTTCACACGGCAAGGATTGACAAATATTGAAAATTCGATCAAGGGCTTATATATTTGTTTAATATTCTTTGTAATTTTTGTTAGCACTTTATATGAAAATCAGATAGGTATAGGTCTGATTACTACTATGGATAGATCTATTTTGAGGTCTATAAAAGAGAGCTTGCAAAACGGATATAAAGTTCTCTACTACAGTGGTACAGTAAGATCACCAGTGGAAAAGTTTAATTTTGAATTTAATAAGTCGGGTATAGAATTCAACGTCAGTAAAAGTTTACAGCCCTTTGAGATGTCTGAATACATGAGTCACCATTGTTTTCTTCTTGCAAATGGAAAATATGTTTATTTTATGCCAGGTGGTACGGCTTCTCGCGACAATCAAGTATGTGAACAATTTATCTGGGAATTTAAAAACAGGAGTATGGTTTGCAATGAAATTCAAGAAGATTACAGCCGCACTCCGGCATTTTTCGATCTATACACAGAAAATCGATATTGGATGAGTACGTCAATTTTAAGGATGTACGAAAATGGACTTTGGCGTCAATGGAATGTTTGGATGGATTGGCGTTATCTTCTTGATAATGGACATGGGCTCTATAAAGATAAGCAGAAAGATGTTATTGCAGATGAAATTTCCTACTTTAAACTGCAACCTATATTAACCGGATGGGTTTAGAACAATTATTAGGACATGACTTAGGTTTTGCCTGGTTAAAACTTTTGGCTAATATTGTACATGCAAGAAACCAAGTCAATATACTGCTTCGAAAGTTAAAGTGTTAGTGTGGATGTCGAAGCTAATTAAGTAGATAGGGAAAGTGAAAATAAAGAGCTTGTAGTCTAAAGTTAACGATTTTTAACTTAAGCGTTGTGAATTCCAGTAATATTGCTAGATTTTACTTCATAAAATAACATTATAATCATATTTTAAGATCATATGATTAACATTTTAAAAATATTTTCATACAAGACTACCAATAAACCGTTTAATTTTTTAAATGGCGTTTCAATTAAGTATTATTTAAAACGTTATCGATTGCTCTTATTACCACACTGCTGTCCTGGCGTTAATATCAGCATTGTCTGCAGTGTCCATGAATATCATACAGTTCATAATGTTGTCAGAAAGGATGTAGTCTGTGGAAAGCTAAGCTGTTGTCGTTCATTGTTATCAGTGAGAAGCTATGATGATATTGTATATTGATATTGTATCAGTCACAGCAGCACAGATTTAAGGAGACAGATGTGATGGGATATATCTTAACCTATTGGTAATTTTAACTACCAACAACAATGAACTATTATTTAGACGTCATTTTACCCCATTTTAATCTTTTCCAAAAGTTCTTTTTTAAATGAGCTGTCCTATCTCTTTGATTCAAAAGGATTTCAAGGGTCAACTTGTGAATGAAAATGTACAAATAAATTGTGAAATACAGTACAAATAATTTAAAGTATTGTAATACTATGTTTATGTTCGTTGTGATTCATTTAATTCGTAGCAAACTCATGTGTTTATAAAAGCAGTGGAAATAAATCATTTTAATTGTTTCACATATTAACATCAACCTACAGACTCGTAACCTATTAAATAAATTAAACTATTTCTGTTCAAAACAGTCACAAACAGTTGAGACAGTCACTGCAAACTAAAAATGCCAAATAAATCCCAGCAAAGCCTTTATTCTTCGTTACAACTAGTCCTATGAAAGCGAACGGAATGAAGTGAGGTTGGTGCATTTCCTGCTTCACGTGAAGACCTCTTTCGTATGGTAAGAATAACACAGATGATGATTAAGACCGTGACAATTATTAGTCCAACAATTCCAATCAAAAGCCATATAAGTGAATCCACTGGTAGTTGGGCTGATGTTAGAGAGAAAGAAGTTGATGTGGAAGGTGGAGGGGTTGATGTCGGAGTTGAAATAATTGATGTTGCAGTAAAATTTATTGATGATGGAGGTGGATGGGTTGATATTAAAAAAGAAGAAGTCGAAATTTCAGGGGAAGGAACTGTTGGGGTGGGTGAAAGGGTTGTCGTTGGAGTTTGAATTGTTGACGTGAGTTCTTTGGTAAATGTAAACAATCAAATTATGCTTTACTTCCTTTTTTCATGTTTATATTTACGATGTAAAATAATTATATTTTTCAAACTACCCTTTAACTTTTGCTTTCTCATTTCCAATTTGTGTTTTAGTATTTCAATCTTCTGAGGGGACTTTGGAGAGATAGATTTGTTTGTAAAAGCTAGAAATAAAAAAATATTCATCTTAAAGCAAAACCTATAGTGCATAGAACTTACAAAACTTTATTTCGAAATGTTGCTTTACCTTCTTCTCGATCGGTGAAAAATAAGGGGTCACTAGAATCCGTTGACATTTTCACATGAAACCAATGGCTACTTGAGAAGGAATCTTTGGTCGTGGTGAAAGCTTGGACGAGAAAGTGTCGCAATTTATTCCCCACCGCGAATTGGTTAACATCACTGAGAAACCTGAACAGATTTGCTGTTTCACTCTTGTAGTTATAGCCCCACGGAGAGCTATTTACACGGAAAAAAACTGGCCTTCTAGGATGAAGCTTTTCAAATACCTTGCTGATGTACAAATTCGTATCTAAATTTAAAGACAATTCCTTTTTATAGTGATTATGAGCGGGAATAATTTTAGTTTGACAAAGAAAATAATCAGTGGTGGGGACTTTCATTGAATTTGCTATTATCGCTACTTCGTTCAGCAATTGAGAACAATTGTTAATAACAAGACCAACTTGAAAATCCAACTTTTGTCCAAGTGCAACAACTTGCGTCACCACAGTTTCCGGTGAAGTGTGTTCCTCCCAGTGTGCCAAATGCACACCAATTAACTTAAGTCCTGATACAGGTCCTGTTGAGATTTTCCCTGCGATGCTTTCCAGTTGTTTTAATGTTTCAGTAAATCCTGGTTCCTCCACGGATACCTCGAGATAGAGTCTTCCTTTAATCTCAAAGTCCACTAATGCCTCCAGGAAATCGGTTTCCAAAAGTGAGTTTAAAGTCTGAAGGTCTAGATTATACAAGAATTTATTAAAGATGTAATAGATCAAGAACATTGATTTGTTTATTTACCTGTGAGCTGATGTTGACCCTTTTTTGGTAGCAACTCCACCGTCACAAATTTGTACAGAGCAAAGTAGAGCATATTCTCGATTTCACCGACTGATAAGGTATCATTTCGTACATCCATGGATACACTAATCCCGCTAATGTCTTTGTCAAGTGGAATACCATCTTGTGGAACATTTTCTGAAAAGTTGATACACTTTTCCACGGTCAAACTCGGGTCTGTGAAGTTCCCCGGGAAATTGCGCAACACGTATACCGGCATATTTTCTACAACCTCATGGGAAATTTCTTCGTTCACCTCAACACGAGTTCACCATGTAGCTTTTTTTATATTTTCATTCGACTCAGGAAAAACATCATGTAAATAACAGGAAAATCGTGAAACCACGCCCAGTTCGCAATAGACTGATGGTATGAATTAAACTTGAGAATCTGCTCGTCACAATAACATCCAGAAACTTTCAAGGGAACATAGTCTGGGTACATTTTCAGCAAAATATTTGCATTAGGCTTATTTTTAAAATTTCAGCCCGGGCAATCAAAGCCGCATTTAACTTGGGAATTATGTTGCTAGCATAAAATTCATGAGAAAAGTTTTCTTCAGCGGCTTTGCTCAGAGGAAGTTCTAAATATAATTCGAAACTAGCAGTGCGGTTAATAAAAAATCCACAATGTGATATCAATTACTGCATAGCTGTTTCAGGTTTTTCCAAGATATCAACAGTTGTAGAACACCTAGTGAAAATCTCCCCAATATTGTTATCAAACCACTTTGGCTTATCTTTAGGAATATGACCCCAAACATGCAAAGAGTTTAAGTGAATGTTTCGCATTTTTAGTTTTTCTTTCATAACAGTAACTGTTGCCTGGAGCTCGGACAAATGAAATTCAGCCGTTGCATTCAACGGCTGTGTTAATTTTGCTTTGGGCTCCAGCTCATCCAAAATTTCCACCATTTTCTCTAAATCCCCTGAAAACAATTGGCATGGTTATTATTGTGATTGAAATGTAATTTTAATACTTTGGTGGCTTACTTCTGTCAACAAAAACTTTTTTAAATTTGGAAGAAATGTCGTTCAGCACTTGTAAAAGAAGTGATGGTGTCGAGGGTGTGAAGGAAATCCAAGGGATAACTGCTATACTCCGAGTCTCAATACTTCTTGAGACTCTCCGCAAAGTTGGGAAATTGATTTTGTTTGAAAATTGAATTATCAAAGACGAACCTCTTTCTTTACTGCATCTTTTCCCAAATTCCGAGAGGAGGAGAATATATTCAAGATCACTGTGGGAAGAGGCTTGTTCGATGAAAGGGTTAATGCTTACAAGAAAGCCAAATCTTGAAGAATCTTTCAATTCCACATTTTTCTCAGCAATGGACTCCAAATAATTTCGAAAAAGAGGATACGATTTCGGCAATCCGCTTTGGAAAATGATTTTGACGAAGATCATGTCAGCGTTTGCTATGAACAATTTAGATGGAGCGCAAGGAGAGCTATTTTTGTACGCGAAACCTAGCCCAACTCCAAAGAAAAGACTGCAAAGCTTTGGTGTGATTTTGCAGAGTGGAAGTTTCTTCACATTTGTCAACGTCAATTGGGAAAATCAGTGTGGATAAACTTTGCACTGTGGCTACTGTATCTGCCGTTAGGGGCAAGTCGGTTATTTCAAATGAGTTGACGGGATTCCTGAAAATCATTGTTTTAGTAATTTTGTAAACAAAAAAACTGAAATTGCGGCAGGAAGTGAAAGGCTCACCTAACAGAGATGAAAAGTTTTCTCCCGTAGGAATATTTGTCTACTTTCTGGAGCAAGTTTGAAAGTTGGAAAATATCTTGAATGTCTATCCCTAACGGAAATGAATGAAAATCAATTTGATTTTTTAACAGAAATTTTAAACAATTTTAATTAAAATACAAACCTGTTTCGTAGTATGCAAGAGAATGCTCATCATCAAATCCTTTTTTCAAAGTTGTCATGGCTTCAATGTCATTTTTTCTTTCAGCCCGTCATCAATGACTGACGTGATGTCTACAATAAAACTTCTTTTTCTTACCCTTTCGCTTCTTCCAATTTGCATGTTGTCACCAGTCATAAACAAATAGTGCAGGTTGAGCAAAATTGAAATTAGTGCCCTTCGCCCCATTTTCAAGCTAACTCTCACTTAAATGACTTAACATAAACAGTTAAATGAGCTACTCGATCAAAGTGTGCTCACTTTTTAACTTTCCAGCACAACAGTGTTCACTTTTAGAAAAACTAATCTGTTCAATCCACATGTCTTCATCTTAAATATGTCTTTTAGGGGTGGGGAAGGGGTAAGTAAGCAATTAATGAGAGTTCTCGATATAAATTCTCTAATAACTAGACCAAACTTCCTTTTACAGAAAACGGAGTTCGGTCATATTCGTGATTTGAGATGTCACTTGCCTTTACTCTAGCTACACTAATAAATGTTTCCTTGATGGCCAAGTAGTGAAATACAAAGTAAGTAGCACTCTTTTGTAAATTACCAGCCTACTATGTAATTTTGGTCATTTTGTTCAGTGACCTTGCCTCTGTTCATTGTCACATTTACGTTTCTCTTTGCACATATAAAACTAGTAAAATCAAGATGCTCTTAATACGTCAATGAGAATGTTTATCACATTTTCCCAGTAAGCCCCTCCTTTAGTTTTTTAAACTGCTTTTTCGAGTCCAAATCATGTTGTATATTTACTTACTAAAGTGGATTATGTGATTGTGTCATTAAAAATACCCATCTCATGCTCCTTCATGTCGTTAAATTCAAGTTCAACGTCTATAGTAAAATTACGTACTCCTTTTCCCCCACCTCCAGAAAGCCTATTCAAGAGTAGAATTCACACAGGCATACTTCATGTGATCTGATAAGATAAATGAAAAATGTCACTTCAACCTGTAAATCGTGTCACACCCCGTCACCCTTCCTCGTTCTTCAACGAGATGGCTGATGTCGATGTCATAAATTCAATTTACCAAAGTCCAAAGAGAGAGCGTCGCTTTTCATATCTCTCCGGCTTGATTTTCTTATCTATTTTTGTTTTGACTGATACAAAGTGATTAAAATCAACTACTTCATATCACTGTGATCGGCTTTTTTTGCTGCAGCCGATAGTTTACTCAGTTCAACGAT
>JAHZNA010001985.1:0-15749 GCA_027743935.1 Sinodicranocentrus sp. ZH6
TCGAATCCTAATGATTCCAACTGGTTTATTAATTCCGACATGTTACTATCAGTTTTATCAAACTTGCGTCGACCCATAAGGGAGTCGAACTTCTGTAACTCAGTAATTTTATCAAATAATGATTCTAAATCGGTTGGCTTAGCATTCCAGAGATCTCTCGCAGCCTCTGCTGGGAGACCTTTGAGAACATGGTCTCTTAATCTGTCAAAACTAGGTGTCGAGCCTTTGTTAAGTGCCCGAAGGAGACGTACTACGTCCCAAAAGTACTTCTCCATAGATTCACCATGGTCTAGCTTTCGATTGCGTAACTGTGTCTCATACTCTTGAGAAGAACTTTTTGAAGCAAAATATTTTTTCATAGCTTTCTTGACAGCTTCGTAACTATACGAGGTTAAAGTAGCCTTTAAATGCTTCATGCATTGATAAGCGGGGCCATCAGTATGAAACATTAATTGTTCCAACTTGATATCTTCGGACCATTCATAAGTTTTGGCAAACGCTTCATATTTATCAAAGAAGTCGTTTACACTACCTTTACCTGCATATACGGCACCGAAAGCTGGTGGCGTGTATGCAATTACCGTTCTAGCCATATCTTCCGGTGTACCGGGCCGGGATGGAGTTAGTAGGGAATTTTTCTCCAGGTGCACAAGGGCTGAATCTTCTTCTTCTTCTTAGATGTCAGCGAAGTACGCCTTGAGTGCGTCAGTGAAACTGGTGGATGAAGCCGCTGTTTCCTTTCTCAGGACCGGGTTTTGTTTCCGCTTGTGCACTCAGGGTGGTGAGGGCAATCGTATTCTTTGCAAATCTGACATCTACGTGATATTGACTTGTTTTACCCGTCAGTGGGCTCGGCCTGAGGACGGGAACGCTACTGGATGAACTTGCTGTTTCTTTGTGGAAGAAGGGAAAAGGAAGGGTTTTATCCGCCGGAGAGTCAGCTAAATCGGCAGAGGAACTATCCCTGTAGTCATAAAAGGGGCTGTCGACTCTATCGTCGTCTTCTAGTTCGTTGTATGCTATTTTTGAAATATCTAATTTTTTAACTTTTGATGAGCGATAAGCCTTAAGTTGGTTACGCCCAAATACGTGGGACTCGTAAACTGAAAGAAACTCTTCTTCTGCGTGAGCAAGAAGATCGTATTCAGACTTTTCCAAAGTTTCTAACTCTAAAGTTAGATCGTGTATGTTCTTTTCAAGCTCGTCGGAGAATTTTACATGTTTGGTCACCGTTTTATTTAAAGCAGTCTCATTGAGGTCCGCTAATTTACGTTTCACTCTAAGTCTTTTAGAATTGATTTGTAGTACTTCGTCTAATTTTAATTTGAATAGGTCGGGATTTTGGCTTCTAGTTGAGCTAGCCAATAATCATTGCTCAAGGGAAAATGAGTCAGTACGGTATACAGTATCATACGTTAAAGTTGTATAAGGCTAAAAATACTAATGTAAAAATTAGGTATTAAAATATTGCTACGAAATATAAAGTTAAAGTGTATAATGCTTATGTAACCCAGGGGCGCAATAAAATCACATTCCTACACACTCTCTCTTCCTCCTACGGAAAAAAAGTTTTCATGCGTATTTTTCTAGGCAGTGGTCGGCTGAAGGGGAACGGCACGGCAGAATAAGGGGCGGTCTGAGGACACGGCAGCATTGCGGCAAGGGAGAGACCAAAAAGGAACAACAATCACAATGTCCATATGGTAGTGGGATGACAGCTTCCTCGGTGGTGATCAGTCACTGGGGAAGGAGGTCGTCCTGCGGGGATGAGGGAATCCGAAATCCTGTTCTGTCCAAGTTATCGCCAATTTGTGCTACTACTCCTGGTCTTGGGTCTGACCCGAATCGGAAGATGTATTGAGTTGGAGAGAGCGCAAAGTAGGGAGGAGAGAAGTGGTGGATTGTAAAGTGATTTAGTTACTGATTTTAATAAGCAAAAGATAGTGGTATTTATACTGGAAAATTACAATGGAGTGAATGTAAGTAATATGTAAATTAGGGCGTTAGTTGATTTAGAATAAGGAAGGATAGTTAAAAGTACAAAGAATAAATGGAAGGTGAACTAATTAGTTATACAAGGTGGATGAGAATAATGAATGAGGAAAACATGTATAAAGTAAAATATAGTAAAACATATGGTGAGAATGGCAGAATTGCCACAATATACTATAGCTTTATTCTGAGTGTGGAGATAGCTCAGGAGAACGATAAGGTGGAATATGATCTGAAGTTACAAGAGGCATGAACATCATTTTATATTCGGATTGAGAGGACAGTGTAGACATAGTAATTGGACTGGAGACATAGAGACATGAATCTGGACAACGTGGCATTAAGATACATTAACCTCAACCTTGAGGTCTTACATTATTGTAAATACTGAGATATGAAAATATTTCACAACTTTGATTTCATCGTTGATATAGCCGGAGAAGGTTGTCACATGACATTTGACTTCTCATCTGCCTAATGGAGAAGTATGAATTTTGTATTTGTAACGTAAAAATTACAGACTAACTTAGTCACGGATAAAAATATATTAATAAAGTTTAATGGATATACAATTCAAAATGTATTGTGATTTCTGTGCTTTATTGAGATATTTGGTTAACTAATATTTCTATAAACATCATTTAACTTACGTTATACGTAGTTTACTCTTTTCTTATATTTTTGTTGGTATTAATATGAACTAAGCTTCATCATTCAATAAAGGCTTTCAAAACTAGATTCGAACAACGAGTCCTGCGTCTTCTAAAAACCCACAACATTCAATTCTCATGGTTTTCACAAAATGATTTCGTTCTGAATATATAGTATATTTTAGGCGAAAAGTTAATATTATATTATATGAACATACGTTAGGTTAATAGATCGAAATTCAGGAATTATTATTAAACGTAGAAGAAGTGAAGAGTAATAGTTTGATTTCAAATAATATCAAGAGCAATTTTTCCAGTTAATTTCGCAAAGGCAATGCCTTGAATCAAGTAGAAGGATTTTAAATTTCCTAAAAACATCTGTCATCTATATCATCCACAAACAGAAGGTCTATTTTAGACGTCGAATCATTGATAACAGAAAACTAAATTCTCTAAAACAATATTCGTCCCAATCCAAATGTATCAGTTACTCCATTCCACTGTTCGTGTTTGCTGATGTTTTTGTTTAAAATGGTATGTATTTGGGACTTGTCATCTTGTTGTCTTTATATTGCTACGCACATATTCAATAATGTTTAAGGTAAACATACCCCCATGAAATTAATGCAGTTTACGTTTATATTGGCCTGTACGGCAAAATCATAAATCCTGATATCATGTAAGGATTACTTGAAGTTTCATGGTTCTTTATATTCTAGGTTAGTTTTGTAACAAAGTTTGTTAAGCACTTTTAAAGAAGTAGCTTAAGCTTAGGTTGATATTAATTTCAAAAATGATATTAGAAAACGCATAAATACAACCTCTCAAGCACGCTTAATTTAAAATTGAACTGACTACACATTCATGTTGAACTGGAAAATGGGAATATTTTAACATCAATTCTCATAATAACTTTTCTTGTTTCAATAATTTCAAATACAGAGGAGCCATTATTGGGCCAAGGGTAATAATGTATGTAGTTTGGTGCCCCATATGCAAAAATCACGAATTTCATTCTATTATGTTCTGTAATTGAGAAGATTTTACACTAACACAAAGTCACAGCTTTGGCCAATTTAAGTTGATTATGCATCCATATTGGGCTTATCTATGACTTTTGAATGTTCTATCATAGCATAATATTTGATTTACTTCAAAATTGGCTAGGCGTGGTAAGCTCTCCAGAAATGTCAGTTTTATGGACAAGCAATGCAGCTCATCATTATCAAACGCAACTGCTCAAAATATTATCAAAATCAGTCCAGCCGCCCCCATAATTATCATGTATACGGTCTACAGACTGACAGACAATCAAGTTATATGTATAAAGCTTGCTTTTTAACATGTTGCTACATTCAAGCATATAATTATCGTCGATTTACATGGACAAAGTCATGATTTGATGTTTTATGATTGCCATCAGGTAATTAACATGGTGAAATTGGATCTAGTATCTTTTAATTGAGAAAGGACCGCTGCCTAGATAAATATGAGGAGAAAGATGTTTTCAAGCGTTATCTTTCAAAAACATGCTTTGTCATAAAAAGTACACAGGTGAATTACATGTATTTTAATTAATTAGTCATTTCACTTCTTATTTGGCGTCTTAACTACATCTGCTTCTTAATGGCTAATTTCCTCCTCTTTGCAGTTTTATAATTGTTATAGGTTGAGAAAATTGTAAATCGGCATTTCTTTCTTATACAAGGGTTTATTTTGGCACAAAATTTTATCACTATAAACTACCCAACTAAAGTTTTTCCCCATTTTTTCCCAGACACAGTCACATTTTATGCAGAAGCATTTTATTTTAAAGCTGATTATATTCAGCCGAATAAGCTTTATTCTCAATTCTCAATACAGGCAAAACATAACTTAAGGACCTTACCATGTATTAGAAATCAACTCATGGTATAAAAAACACGACTTTTTATATTCCACATTTAAAAATTTATTGTCATGTCGAGTTTTCATTGCAAGAAAACAAAAAATTCTAAAG
Organism: Sinodicranocentrus sp. ZH6; assembly: GCA_027743935.1. Lineage (NCBI taxonomy): Eukaryota > Metazoa > Arthropoda > Collembola > Entomobryomorpha > Entomobryidae > Sinodicranocentrus > Sinodicranocentrus sp. ZH6. The sequence goes on from JAHZNA010001985.1 coordinate 4,642, forward strand.
CTCTTATTTCGCCTAGTGGTAAATAAAAGTTGTCAAATTCCCAATAGTATTGTAAGTCTAACCCTTTATATGGATTAACATGCCTTTTCGCATAAATGCAGAGAAAGCGTTTACAAAATCAATAAAAAGAAATTCCTTTTAGTATTCATACTATATTCATATCATTCTACTATATCTTACCCTTTTATGCCATGGCATTACTTTTTTCACCTTGCATTCCCATCTTAATAGTTGACAATGCATGTAAAGGATTTAAATCCATCATCAGAATATGATGAAACATTGCTTTTTTGCGTTCTATGAAATATACGTCCCTACCTAACTTTCTAATATACACTCCACATATAAGAAACCTTTTATCTGCATTGCACCAAGATACGCTCAACTCTCAGTAGTTTGCTTTTTCTCAGTGACACAATAGACACCATGGAGCAAAGCGTGATTACTCCTCTCTTCTACAAAAGCCTTCGTCTCCACGAAAAGTTTTATGGGTTTCTGTTGCCTCACCCAATTTCCATCACGGTAACCGACGAATCAACAATAATTTTTAAAGTGAACGTTCGATCCTGGAAAACTCTTCCTTGGATTATTTGCGCAGCTTTAATCAACGTTTACGTATTTGGTCCGCATGGGGAAAAACTCTACCATTTCTACTTCCTCATGATACTCACAGCACTGCACACGTATACATGGATTTTATTGACTGAATTTTTATTTCGAGAGGATTTCAACAGTAACGCAACTCTAATGAATATCGAGCGAAAATGTAATTGGATAATTTTTTATATTCAGTTAATATAAATGGATATAACAAAGACAAATTTATTTTAGGTCTTCACCTCCTCCCCCATGCTGGATATCTTGCTGGCAGAGATATCATGGGAAAGTTATTCTACCTAATGGTTTTCACCGGTGGGGTGTTCGTTCCTATTTCTTGTATTATTATAGTTTACCTTCGCTTGGATCCAATTTACTATATTTTAGAAGATCTTCTACATGTCACAGAAGAGCGTTCTCTTATTTTAATTTTATCATTGTTTCTTTTCCGATACACTATTTTTCTTTTATCTAGCATGGAGTTTAGCCGCTTCATGTGTATGTTGATACTCCTAGTTTTTTCCCTTCAAATCCTCACAGCATCTAATTTAAAACATTTGGCAACCCTTCCACAAACTTTGGACAGTAACTGCTTTCTATTGTATCAGCAACTTCGATTAGTTCAACTTTCTGCTAAAATTTATTTGATGCAAGGATCGATGACGGATGTGTTTGGGGGTCATTTGGTCACTGTGATTATGATTTGGATGATTCTTACTTGTTCAGAAAAATTGGGAATATTTATTGTTTTCGGTATGAGTCTCATTTGCATTTATTTAATTGTCTTCATTGGATTATTCGTTAAGAAATCAGCAGAAATTTTCGTTCGGAGTGAGTCTCTTATAAAGAAAAAAGAGGAGATTTATCATACCTCTAACCCACTCAGTAAATCCCAGAAGGCTTTACGTAGCCGATGGTGGAAAGGTCAGCCAAGCATTTCCTTGTCGTGTGAAGGGTTCTTTCCTATAAAATATTCGACTTGCACTACATACTTCTCTCAGTTGGTGAACAACGTCATTAATCTCATTCTCTTAGGTAACTAATATATTATAAATGAAAATTTAAATGTTGTGCTTGTAGGCAATTATTTAAATCATAAGTAGTCGTAAAAGTATATTCGCATTCTAGAGCTTGATGTACATTAAAGTTGGTATAAAGTTTTGGAAGGTCACTTCTTTTCAATAAAAATCTGTGTGCTTCTGTACTGAAATCACGAGTTTTGAGAATGAAAGTTTATTTGTCATTTCTGGAGAAAACGAAGGATGTTGCTTAGCCGGAAAACATTTCCCCATTTTCCTCATTTGTCGCCTGATACAAGTAGCTGCAGAATTGATAAGGGAAGTTAATTTTGTTTATGTCATCATTGATATAGTCGGAAAAGGTGGTCACTATACAAATAATGTACGCAGGGAACCCACGTGGTTGTGCAGCTTTCACGTTACAAGTCAAGAATAAGTATTATTTATCCCTAGTCTTTTTGATGGTTACATGATGCTTCATTTCATTCCTTCTATATTATATTTTTGTGAATATACATCTTTCACTTTTATTCCAATAGCTGAATCAGCTGGCATTCGAATCATTTATCGCGCGCATCATTTCCATCCTTACCTCCGCCTTTCAATCAGGCTACCACAATTCACTGCCCTTGGGGATTGGTTTGTTGGATTAAAATCAACTCAAGAGTTATCATAATGTATCCATCAAAGAAATACCTGTGGGAGATATAATCAGGATGGTTATATGATGGTGATCATCTCGGGCAATGTGGCAAATTTCTTGGGAGGGTTTAACAAATATATTTAAAAAATTCCTGTTGATAGGGCAAAGCATGAATTCCCGACTGTTGAGATGTATGCATAAGTTATGTTAAAGTTAATTTTCACGTGAAGTTTGGTATTTTGATGAGCTTTGTAAAGAGAATTTTTTGGTATTTATTAATTGCGTTGATCCTATCTGGAATCAACTCATCCTATTTGCTCTAAGTGTTTGTCCAGAATCGCCAGATTACACTGGACTCAAGAAAGATACACATCAGAACTGGAAGAGCAAGAAGAAATGTTTGTTTAATGCCTAATTTTTTTTTATTTTAGCTGGATTTGGAGTTGATTGAGAAATAAAGTCGAATTCCAGAAGCGAAAATTAGTGATTCCCAATCAAAAATAGTTCAAACGTCATCACTTTTGTCCCTTTCTGATTTGCTTGTCATTTTACTCTTTATACTCTAGTATGGTAATTTTGAAATCAGGTCACTTCCTCTTCGTTTCACGTAATTAAAATCACATTTGCTCTAGTTTTAACAATTAACTTTAATGCTTGTCAATATTTTTTGATTACTTTATTTATTCTGTTTCACAGTTTTACCTACGTGTGGCAACCCTGCTTTCTGACTGGGCTATCCTCATTAATGCATATCTTATTACTCCTTGGAATATTAGACAGAATTAGAAGAAAAAGTTTCTTCTCCGGAATAATAGCTGCAGTCTTCATCCTGGTAATGAATGCTTGCTGGTAATGAATGCTTTCTTATTTGATCCTAAAAGCTACCCTCCTTCCCACACAGGTGAACCAGTTCCACCTGTGATCCTTACATATATTCATATCATAGCCATGCACATATACACGTAATAGCTTATGTAATTCACATATATCGTCTTCGTATCCTTATCCTTTGCATAGCTATTTTTAAAGAGTTTCTTGGTCTTGACCTTGGAAATGCACGACCAGATATTTTTGCCTAGAGGCATATGAGGAGAAAACGTTTTCAAACGTTATCATGCAAAAACATGTTTTGTTAGTCATAAAAAAGTAAGTAGGTAATTAACTTGCATCTTCATTCATTTTATTCATTTGACTACTTACTTAGGTCTCAGCTCAGACTGCATCGTTATATCAGATGCAATGCTCATGATTTGCATTTATGCACTTTTCAGTCTAAAGAAAGAATTGAGTGGTTAAAGTAAAAAGTAATTAACACCAAATATGAGTGTCTTGGTTCGAGAGTCTGTGGATCTTTGGTTGAGGAGATTTGCTGAAAGTTTAAAGTGTCCTGAGGAATATTGTGATGAGGGAAGACAGCTGGTAGATAAAGTAAGCAAACAATTTCAAATTAAAAAAAAACTGGATGGAATGGAATTTAATTTTTGGTGTTTCAGGTTGGGAAAAAAATCTCTGAAAAGACAATATTTTCCGTGGGTGAATGCAGAGTTGGAGGAAGCATTGGGAAAAATACAGACGTCATCGCTCCCGACTTTGACATAATCATTTGTGTCAACAATGAAACTCCACCTTTCAAAAATGTCCTTGATGACTTTCACGATATCCTTTTGCTTCATGAAGAAGAGTTGGAAATCCAGCCTGGAAGTGTAGAATGGAATGGAGAGTTTTCCTTAATGTTTTATTTCCGTAATGGAATCGAGGTTGACCTTGTTGTATTGTAGCGGTTAATCTACCGGTGGAGAATATTCGACAGAAAATGTTAAACGACAAGAAAGAGTCTTGGCGCTACAGTAGTAGTTTAGTGGAGCAAGCTGTGGATTTTATGAAGGCGCAAGATGGCTTCACTCATGGTATCGTTCGGCTTGGCAAATTCTGGTTTAAATCCTGCCATTTTGGGGAAAAGGTCAACGGAGGGAGCACCATGATTGAGTTGATTTCCGTTGCAGCTGCCATGAAAGAATTTATAATGGAGGAAAACAGTGAATTGAGAGCGTTATCAAGAGTTATCGAAATGGTTCAGAATATTGACAAGATAAAAGTCGCTTTCCGAATGACCCCTTCTGGGAAGTGGGAACTTATCCCTGTGGAAGTTTTAAACAGGAGGAATGTCTCTTTCGGAGAGTGGGGGGTTTGTAACGACTCCACCCTCCAAAGAAGCTACTATTTAATTGAGCCTGCAAATCCACTAAACGATTTACTTCGAGATAAGAGTCCAGAATTAATTGAGAAAATGAAGAAGTACGCTGGAGTCACAAGGCAGCGTCTGGGTGCTTTGATGATGGGAAAATACACAATCCTGGACAACGCTGGACAAACTGGTGTTCAATTTGAGAGGGTTTTCGAACCACAGCCTTCAAATCTAAAGCAAATATTTCCTACTGCAGCACCACAAAAAGGACAAATACTTTTAGAGAATTCTTACCCCTCCATTTATCCTAAAGTGAAGATCAACAATGAGAAAGTTTTGGAGAGGTTTGAAGTAAAAGAGTTTTTGGATGTTTTGAAAGGTAACTTGCTTTGGATTGTGAAGGGGTCACAATCAGGGGCATTCTCGGTTGAGACTGTATCCTATTTGGTGAAGTGTCAAGTTGAAGCAAATCTTCAAGTTAGGTTTGTTCCTGCTAAAGTACTTCGAGAGGATTTCGATGTCTATATTAGTATCCCTATTGGGGTTCCAGGGGGTTTGAAAGCGGTACGATTGGGGATGAGCTGGAAGTAATTGAAGATGCTTTAATATTTAATGTTAACTCATGTTTGTAAAATAAAAATTCTGATTCACACAATTTTATTTATTATAATGAAAGAGAAGCAGATCCATGTAGTCTTATAACAATAAGTTTCATAATTAAACTTTACCGAATATACAATCTTATTTTCTTGATGAAAAACTTTTCTGTATTCATTTAAAGACTGATATATATGAGTAAACTGATGCAACAGAAATTCCAGAATGACTTTAGTACATTGTTCCAGTAATTTCTGAACATCCACCATGCTCCACATGAATTCAACCAGACAGAATGCATATCCTTCACGCAGAACAAAGGACAACTTCCAGCACCAGGGCTACTTGAGCAAGTGGTGTGGGAGGAGGTTCTGGATAAATTGTCATTATTTTCACAAGTCAAGCGCATCAGGTGGTCTAGTTGTTATGAATTGTCATTATGTTTCTGTGATAAAAATATCAAAATGTTTCAAAACATCTGTGTAGCAATATTGTGAAATGCTCACATGTCAGTGCAGGGGAATTAGTAATTCTCAATTGTGTAGAATTATAATTATTATTTTAGTTGGAAATAGATTTATGAAGAGAGAAAAGTTACATGGACTTAGGCTGTCAAATGGATAGTATCAATGTGTTTTTGGTGAATTGAAACCGACAAGATTACAATGTAATGGGATAATTAGCGGATTGTTAAAAACATCTGAAGAAACCACGAAACAAGGGACGTGAATGAAGCAGTGGGATTAGAAATGAGTTGACGTGCAAACTAAATAACTTGTCACAAGTCCCCAAGGTGGAAATTTTGAATATTTATAATTTCATTTTGACTTTAAAAGGATTTCCCCATATTATTTATCAATCCTTCCTTCTCATTTCTATCCAGACTGGACAAGAGAAGAAAACAATTTTGTATTCGTCAATGAAAATATATCATGCAGATGAAGTGGTGTGAAATTTCAAAGGCTTTCAAGGTAAACATTTAAAATAAATAATTTCAAGTTAATATATCGCATTTTTAAAAAAATTGTCAAATTTTTACAACACATGATGAAAAATACACACTTTTTTCTTTAGTTGCAGCATTTAAATCTTTGTGTTCATAAGTTTTATGATGAAGCAGTGGCAGAAGGAAGCTATTGACAAAAATATGGGCTTGTTGTGTGAGCTCACAGTTTGTCCAAAGTTTTGGGACAGTTTAGAAATAAAGAAACTGCTCACGAGCCATGATATTAAAGAGTTTGTAAGTTCAATAATTGGCAAAATTTATTTATTTAACAATACCGTTCTACTTATTTAAAATATAAAAAACAATTCATTTTGTTTTACTTGTAGATATTTTACCATAAAGTACTCACAAATAATTTTGTCTTTCAGGAAAGAATTCAAAAATACGAAGACCATGGGAGCTACATATGCAATCAGTATTTGTGCAATCTTCTCAAGACCAAATGCACCGCGTACAATATTCTTATCAAGCTTCTGAAGGAACACAATCAAATTGAGCTTGCCACAATCCTAGAGGAGATGAGAGGTTCGACAGTACAAGACTCGCATCTTTTTCCGGAAGGACATAAACCTCCTTGTGGAGTACCTGGGACATCATAAAGGACAAAATTATAAAGACCTCATACTCTCACTAATGGGTGTAGCTCTTGCCCACATAAATCTAGTAAACTTTTATTCGATTTACAAGATCCCACGCCGTTATTTGTGGGAACAAAGCAGGAACTAGTAGAGGTGCATAAATTGCTAAAAGAAAGTAATTGACGGGCTTTGATAACTCATATCACGTCAGTTAGCGGACTAGGAGGAGTAGAGAAAACACAATAGCTAGAAAGTATGCAAAATATTACAAAAATCAAAATGATAACAATGTAACTTGGATAAATTCCGAAAGCGAAGAGTCAATAACTTATTTTTTAAATTAGCATCACATAAATTACTTATTTCCACAAAAAATGCCAACGGCAAAGAAAAGGACATAAAAATTGTTGTTGAAGATTTTTATGAGTATTTTGAGAGGAGAAAGATGAAATGTTTATTTATTTTTGATAATGTGGAAAAGGAAATATATCTACAAAAATGTCTCTCCAACAAAGACACCTCAACATTTATTTACGTGTTGATAACTTCCCGTCAACAGGATTGGGGATCTGTTCAAGTTCTAGGGTTAGATGTTTTGTTGGATAATGAAGCAATTGCGTTAGTGAAAGCTGGGTTGAATATTGAAAATGGATTGTTGGACGATACAATAAGCTTCTTGTTGAGAGATTACAATATTTTCCGCTTGCTATATGTCAGCCTATTACGTACATTTTAAATTAAATTATTCCGTCATGAAATACCTTGAAGAACTTGAAGTTAGCGCTGGTCATCTTCTAGATTCGGATTTTTCCGACAAATTAGAGAGTTCTTACACAAAAACAACTTTCACCACGTGGAAAACGACAATTGAGAGAATAGCCCTGACTACAGAATATGGTCAGTTGGCTGTAGAAATTTTAGATTTAGATATTTCTTCCCTGAAGATATTCATCGGGATTTATTTTTGAAATCGGAGAATATCACTGATATCAAGGTAAAGAAAGCTGTTAACCTTCATGATGAATTGCAAAGAAAATCAAAATATTTTCAACATTCACAGATTAGTTCAGGAAGTTATCAGAATCAACTTGCGTAGCACAGGAAAAGAAAATGACACGGTAGATTTAGCTCTCCAGATTGCAGAAGTGGGGCTCAACCTCAACAAGAAGCATTTACCTCATGCTATTTCTGTCTCGAAAAACAACTTTCACCACGTGGAAAACGACAATTGAGAGAATAGCCCTGACTACAGAATATGGTCAGTTGGCTGTAGAAATTTTAGATTTAGATATTTCTTCCCTAAAAAATTCCCTTATTTTTAAAAATCGGAGAATATCACTGATATCAAGGTTAAGAAAGCTGTTAACCTCCTTGTAGATTATTTCATGATGAATTGCAAAGAAAATCAAAATATTTTCAACATTCACAGATTAGTTCAGGAAGTTATCAGAATCAACTTGCGTATCACAGGAAAAGAAAATGACACGGTAGATTTAGCTCTCCAGATTGCAGAAGTGGGGCTCAACCTCAACAAGAAGCATTTACCTCATGCTATTTCTGTCTCGAACTATGGGAAAGGTTTAGCTGAAATATTTCCTCAATTTGTAACCTTAGCATAGAAAATTATGGGAACATTAAAAAACGCCGGTAGGTACAAGGAAGCGTGTCAATTTGGTGTGAATAATTAGGAAATTTTAAAAAACTCTGATCAAGTAGATGAACAACAAATTATAGAATTCGAGTACAACTTAGGCACATCTTATCGATCCGCTGGCGAGAATAAAATAAGCCTAAAGCATCTCCAAAGTGTTAAAGAAGAATGTAAAGAACTTAGAAAAGATATAGATTTGTTTGAGGTTCAGGAACAAATTGCTATTGTGTTTATAAGTTAAGCGAGACATTTTGAAGCGTTCGAATTAGGTCTGCGTTATAGAAATATGCGAACGTAAAAAGCTGATTTTTTGCGTGAAACATTTGTCCACAGCAAAGTAACTCTGTACGACGGCATACTTCGCTCAAAACAATATTCAATTGGGTAGATCTTCACATGAAAAGATTTGAAAAGGCATGCATACTCGACTTGTGACACTGCTCACTTGAAACTGAAAGGTTTCTGACTCCTTAACTTAAGGGGTCACAAATATGGGCATTTTCGGCTGAGACTTTACTCTTGTTCCTGCTCTAGTAATTAGCGAGGATTTTAATAATGTCTTTATTAGAATCCCTATCAGGGTTCCAGGGAGTATGAAAGCAGCACGGTTGGGGATAAACTGAAAGTGATTGAAGATACTTTAATATTTAATGTGAACACATAATTTTTATTGATAAAATATTTTACAGTGTAGAGTCGTTAACAAATCAATAATTTATTGCTACTATCATCAAGCCCAGAAGATTGTCTCATGATTTTATTCATTATAAGAGTGCAATTGAAGCCTTGTAAAGTTTACAATATTTTGTCGGTTTAAGTTTATTTTTTCATACAATTCATGTGTACCATACAATGCAAATAAATAATCATGCAAATACGCAAAGCAAAGTCTATACTAGTTCGTGTAAACAAGAGTGGATGAGTAAGAGTTACACATGAGGTCTACAAATTCTTGACTGAATAATATTTGAAAATTTCTTGAAATGCTAACGATTGAGATAAAATGTAAGCGTAAAGAGGAAAAAATATTAAAATAAACGTTAAGTTCAGCCAAAAAAAGGGTTATTATTTTGTTTCTTAATGCAGTTCTAAAAATGAATCATATTTTTCATTTTCTCTGCAACTCATCATAGGACCCAAACTATTTGTTAAATCCTGTATAAATCAAAGAATTTTTAGTTATTATTGCAATTTAAAAATGCACAATGCACGTTAACTTGTTAATTATTCATAAAAGACATAAAAACAATCACTCACGGAGAATTTAACGGGGTCTTTATTCCCAATCTTAGAATTATTCTCAAGTTGTTTTTCAAGTTTGGCTTGAGACACTACAAAAAATTGAAGTATAATTCATTTTATTTAATAGATGACTTTACGAGTTATTTTGTGCATCTAAAGTTCTTACCATTTTTGTGTTTTTGGACTGTCTGTGAAAAGGATATAGCCGCTGTATCCAGGTCTAGACACAGGAAGATAAAAAGTAATGTTATTGAAGGCATGAAAAATTTTCCTGGGATTTTGAAAAACATTTTATTAAATATTTCAGAGTAATAATTTGAATTGACAGTTGAAATTTTGATCCCAGTGACTTACTAGCCTCTGTACTGTAAACAGCACAAATGACGCATTACTGCTTCCTACTTCTGGTTTTATTTCTGTTGAGAATCCCAATCTCAAGATATTTACAAATATTGGGTTACCAATGACAAGCAAAGATTGCAACAAACATTTCCTCAAAAGTTTACCAGGAAATGGCCTGATGAAAGCTAAATTTTATCGCAGCTTATGCATGCACGCTTTCATATTTTTTTATGAGTAATACCTATCTTCAATTTTACTGTACTTATTTCAGCTAATGATTGCGGTCAATTTTTAAAATTCGGTGCTGGTAAAAAAAAGTAAACGCAATAGTACTGTAATAATAGAGTATAGATAATTATTTGATATCAATTTGATTTAGCAAGTTTGCAATATGTGTTGGAGTTAAAAATATGTTTTTACAGCGTGTTTGAAATATACATAATTTATTCCGTCACTTGATACCTTGAAAATCTGGTTTAACCGTACTGTTGACTGGAACTTGAGCAAAAGTAGAATTTGGAAATTCCTCTCTTCATATATTATAGAATTATAGGAATATAGCAAATATACATTGCCGGCGAAGAGAGTCATATTTAAGATAAAGAAAAATATTATCCTTGCTTGACCAAATTATTAAACAAGTTTATTGGACCCCACACAAGGGCGAAATATTCCAGAGAGATATTGAACTATTGATTGCCCACTTACATACGATTTTTATGGGTTTGCTTAAATTTAAGTCCTAAACGTATATTCGTTTCGTAATGTTAACATATATACGTATCCTTTATATTATGATAGTTATTAAAACAATGAACCATTCCTATACTAGTTGTGGCATTGCTTTTACTCATAATAATATGGATATCAAAAATGGAACGGAGTTCAACAATGCATTAACACAGGGTATTTAAACCCAGAATAAAAGTTCGGCTTGAAATGCTCGGCTTATGGAAAATTTATTCACACTCAGATAAATTTACTAGACATTATTTTTACTGTACACCTATTTTTAACAACAATGCAACAACAACAAGTAGATGTATAAAGATTTCTGGAAAAACTACTGATGAGCTTCCTCGTTTCGGTGTTGTTGATTTTAGAGTGGTTGTATATCGGAATGGAGTTGTTGAATTAAAAGCTGGAGTAGTTGAGTTTCGAAATGGAGTAGTTGAATTAAAAGCTGGAGTAGTTGAGTTTCGAAATGGAGTAGTTGAATTAAAAGCTGGAGTAGTTGAGTTTCGAAAT